>PXNZ01000482.1:0-11673 GCA_003012085.1 Trichoderma brevicompactum | reverse complement strand
TTTTTGCTTCCAGATGCAATCCACTTACTTCATGATTCTCACAATCGCCGCATCAACAATGTGGGCCCGAGTTTGGTTATTCTTCTCTTCAGTAGTCTTCCTCTCCTCCTTGTCCTCGACCTTGGACACAGCGTTGATGATGGGAGCCTTGATTCGAATCGTTTTGCTCTGGAAAGAAGCATTAAACGAAAACCTGTCGCTGGGCTTGATATTCTTTGTCGGCGGATCTTTAGCCAGGACGCGAGACTTTGGTGCCACGGCAATTGCCATGAGCGCCCGCGTAAGATCCTGTGTTGAAACGTTCGTCTTGGTTTGAATTTCCTCAAATGAGAGGCTCTCACCGTCCTTGAGATCGTTGAACAGCATTAGCACAACCATGCCATAAGTAGGGACGTTTATCTCATATCGACGCTCCCGAGCTAATGGACCAGATTTGCCCTCAATGGCAGGGAAAGTGCATTTGACATCTGCGCTGCCGGTTGTGCCAATCCATGTGAGCTTCCGACCGTTGCGGTTAGTTAGGTAGAATTGCTCAAAGCTGGCCTGCAGCCGCTTGACTTCATGTGGGTAGTTGCAGCCCATCCTCGGTCCCTCTCCGAGCTGGGCAGAACGCCCCATGACCTCTTGGGGCCAGTAATTGGTGGTAAGGACATTGACGTTGAGATCGATAGTATGGCTTTCGTCTCCCAAGTTCCTGATATGGTCGCGGTATGTCGTCGTCAGTTCCGAAGATGTAACGAGATCCCTAAACATTCCCTCGAATTTGCTGGTAAACTGCTGTCCCATTTCCTGCTTCATTCGTGAGATGATTTGCTTCTCAACGTCGTGACTTTCTGACTTGCCGTGGAGCAGTCGTCGTGCGAGGTGGCGCTGGTAGTACGTTTGGAAGAGATCCTTGTCAAGTAGGTAACGAATCAGGACGATTGCCTTTTCGAGGATTACGTCCACCTCGGCTTCTGTTTTGCCACGGATGCCTCGCTTTAGACTGTCGTCGATGAAGAGAGAGACGTATTCCGAGCTTCGGTTAAACAGGTTGATGAAGTCAGAAAAGCTCTTGGTCAGCGCAGTTTGAATCACCAGGTCATCCTGAAAACACTCTCGTAGCATATAGTCAAATTTGTCCTTTAGCCGCAGCACATCGTCAACCCATTTGATGGCTGCTGCTGTTTGTTGTGCGGCTGGATTCAGCGTCTTCCCTTTGTCGCCGTCTCCGCCACCGCCGTCTTCGCCCTCGACTTGTGCTGTCGAGAAGTCGGTGTTTTTCAATATATTCTCAATCTCCAGGCCCAACTCAACAACTCGCTTCTGCAAGATTTCACGAAGAGCAGTCTTTTTGTCGTCCACTCTCGAGATAAGCTTATACAGGATGCTGAGGTTGTCTATTTTGTCATTATCAATCATCCACCTCAAGCCGCTGCCCTCCATGGCGAGGAAGTCATCCAGGTGGCTCAGAATAAGCTTTTGGTCCACCACCTTTGACACCTTGGGGAGGGTCTCGAGCTCAATGGTGGTGCCGCACCTGTCTTCCTCTTCGAGGAGCCGAGCCTCTGTGTGTCGCAGCCATGTGCTAGCATCGGAATCTCGCAGCAGCCGCTCGCACTCCCTCGAGTAGAACGTCTCACTGTTGCTGAGGAACCGCGGCTCAAATATAGTAAGGTAGAGTTTACTGCTCTCCGATTCATCCTCGGCTTCGTACAAGCAGCTCAGCATTCGGCTGCAGCTGCGGATGAGGTTTCGATCAATCACATCCCCGCGCCTCTCCATGTCAATCTGATCCAACATGACTGAAATGAGAATATCCACAATTAAGCTATCAGAATTCGCGCTGAGGCAGGACCGCAATATATGGTCTCGGAATAGCGCAATGGTCGTAGCAAAGATGGGGACTCGGCGTGGCTCCTGCTGCGTGTAGCCTCTATCGAGGTACATGAGAATATCTGCCGTCATATTCATGGACATGTTATGATCTTCCCACATATCTCTCAGGCCCTTGAGGAACTTCTCGCCTGTTTCTCGGCGCTCGTTGACAGAAGCTGATGATGAAATATCGATGCCAATATTGATAAGGCTTTTGGTAACTAAGACTTCAATCTTGGGTATGACATGCTCGGCAAACCACTGCTCCTCGAATTCCTTGACTTTATCGTACAAGACCTCGCCCTTCTTCTTAAGTACAATCTTGTATGCCGCTCGATATAGCTCTTCGAAGGAGAGTCGACCGCAGCTTTTATTATGGATATCTCGTAACGCTTCTTTAATCATGTTCCAACATACTTCAAAATCGGTCCCCTCACCAGGTCCATTTGGCTGTGAATGGTGAATGTTAGCTGATCTGCGATTCCTGGGTTTGCAGTGAAATGGATCGGGGGAGGGCGCCTTCTCCTGGGGAGGCATCTGCTTGCTCGGATTGGAACCCATCGTTGCATGTTTGGCGGAGAAGAAGAAGAAGAGGGTGAAGAGGATTGCGATGCATCAAGAGCAGCTGCGTTGATGGGTTTCAGCCTAGCAAGGCGAGACGCGCTCCCGTGCTGGAAGGGGGATGCACCGTGAAGGAATTCAGGTCCAACTTACACGCACAATCCGACGAGGTGGGCGGATGCGACCTCGAGCCCCCGCTCCCCCTCGCCCTGAAATCATTGTTGCCTCAGCTCTCCACGAAAACGCAGGGAAAGATAACCAGAAGAAGAGGTTTCAAAAAAAAAAGATGGCCAGCTGTCGTGGAAGCCCAGGTGCGGGACAAGAAGCCGCCAAACCGTTCGAACGGCCGTTGCACAGCTGGTGGGGGTTGCAGAGCTAAGCAGCTGATGGACAGGGCTTCGGCTGGTTCTGCTTTCAGAGCAGAAACGATGGTTCAAGACAGAATCAGAAACTCAGCTGAAAGACAACAACGCGGTGCCGTCGGTAGCTCTGGCATTCTCTCCGCGAGGACGGACAGACACGAACGCCTGTTGGGCAAGGTGAAGGAGCTCAGAGCCGCCTGTGACAAACCAAATCAGATGGGTGAATCCCAATAGTAACTCCCAATAGTAACTCCGCGCCGAAAAGTATTACCGGGATATCCTCTTGAACGGGAGCATGTTTATCGATAAACAGTTTTTGGATCCATTTTAGTGGATATGCCAGAGCTGTTTTGGTGGAGAGCGGCGAACAAAGTACGGAGTACATCCCCGTTATGTCCGCCACAGCTTACAAAGTGCCTGCAGCGTGATGGAGCGAAAAGTACGGAGTACATGGTCCACTGTCAAGCTGATGGGTGCAAGTGCGCCTTTCACGTGAGGAGGCTGAATAACAATATTGTTCAAGTCACTCGCACCTTGATATCAGTACGGAGTACATAGATGGAAAGACAGTCACGTGATGCCATCAGCTTCCCCCAGCTAGCCAACGACCGCCAGCTAATAATGGGCGTCTATTTTTCCGACCGACAATTGAAGGCATCCGCCAGCCTTGCAATATAAACCGTGTGACGAGGCAACGCGCGCGACGAGGCATATCGGAAACCTTGCATCTATCCCACACCTGGCCAGAAAGGCCTCTGCCGTCGCCATGAAGCTCGTCAGGTGAGCAATTGCCCCCAAGTCGAAGCATTCCGCACGAATTGCCCTATTAGCCTTCCATCCATCCACCAGCTTCCGTATCCCATCTTGAGCTTTGAGCTTCACAGCGCTGACTGTACACGAAACCAGGTTTTTGATGAAGTGCGCCAACGAAACGGTGACTATTGAGTTGAAAAATGGTACGATGCCAAACCACTATTCATGCTTTGAACATGATGCAGCTTCAATCAGCGACCAGACAGTCACTAACCAACCCCGCGTCAGGCACCATCGTCCACGGCACCATCTCCTCAGTCTCTCCCCAGATGAACGTCGCCCTCCGCACGGTGAAGATGACGGCTCGCGGACAGGACCCTCTCGCCCTCGACACCATGAACATTCGAGGCTCAACAATCCGATACTTTATTCTCCCCGACTCCCTGCCCCTCGACACCCTGTTAATCGACGACGCACCCAAGCCCAAGAACAAGGCACGAAAGGAGGCCGACCGAGGAGGTCGCGGAGGCCGTGGCGGCCGTGGCAGAGGCGGTCGTGGCCGCGGACGTGGACGTGGCCGTGGTTAAAGTTGAATTGCGACGATATTAATACGACAAAGGAAAGAGAAACCAAGGCACTACATCTTTTTATCAAGCTGGCCGGGCCGAAAGCTCCATACAGGTGGGACAAGGATCTTTTGTAAAAACGATACAGAACAAAGGAGACATTATTTTGAGATCAAAGGACTGTGGAGGCGATTTCGCAAGCTGCGATGGAAACGGCGTTTTGGATGCGTTTTTTGCCCACATAAAATTTAAGAAACACAACGACCTTTTTATTCGAGGAGGAAACGGAAGAGATGGGGAGTGAACCGTTCTGATATGCAGTCAAAAAAAAAAATCTTTTTTTAAAAAATGACAAGATATCCAAATACATAAAATACTTGCCAATCCAAATTTCTTTGCTCTAACGCCATTGAAACCTTTCTATCAGACTTGCGTAAGTTGCTCTCAAGGCGTTGTATCTCGCCATATCCGTACGATTTGTAACTTTTCCCATCCAGCCGTCTTCCCGCTGGACCCAACAGTGACGGCTTTCCATTCTGGCCCAAAAGCTTGTATCCGGACCTTGACCTCCTCGGGCTTGTTCTGCGCGCAGAGCAGGATATAAGCACATCCTCTAGGTGAGAGAATCTCCGGCAGAGCCTCAATGAGCCTATCCGTCGTCTCCATGCCGTCTCTACCCCCAGCATAAGACAAAGAGAGCAAGTAAGAATCGTCGTCAAATGACGTCTTGGTGGGTAAATCCTCTGTAAACGTCCCCGGCCGAGAAGGCATCTCCGACGTGGGGACATACGGCGGATTAAAGACGAGCACATCCACGGACTGTTTCCTCAGCGGGGCGGCCAGATCGCCCATGACAGAACCCAGGTAAAGCCCATGCGTCCTCTCATTGCTTCCTCCCTCAATGACCGAGTCGGCTTGCGCTTTCGCCACGGTCGTGATTGTGGCGCGGCAGGCAAAGGCGTTCATGTCCACTCCCGCGGTGAGGATCTGGTTCGTGCCAAAGAGGGTTTTCGCATGCGCTGTGATGAAGGCCAGGACAACGCCTGATCCTGTGCCGAGCTCTACTACGAAGGGGATGGCTTTGGGTGACGAGGCAGATGAGAATGCATCGTGGAGGAATTGCGTCTCGGTGGTGGAGGAGAGTGTATCGAGGAGGAGGAACGAGTCTTCGGCGGGCTCGTAGACACGCTCGTAGGGGACGTGCGAGGTATCTGGTGTTGGAAGCATGGCTTTTTGTATGAGATGAATTGGGGTTAAAGGGGGATATCGGTATGTGTTGCGAGACGTTTCGTGAGAGCTTCATGAAAGGATTTTTTTTTTTTTTTTTACGTAGGTTGAAAGGTTGCTTCATGGAATAGCGTTTGGTGGGGCCACGTGATGTCATAAGAGATGAGAAGAACATTGTGCATTAATTGAAAGATTACTGTTATATTTGGATGATTTGATGGTTTTTATTCTAGTTTTGAGTGAAAAGTCATCTTCTTTAATAAATGTCTTGTTGGAATGGTTGTATCATATGAATTCATGAGCCACCAATACCCGCCCTCCCAAAACAGCATAACGAAAAATGTCCACCAACAACTCCAAGATTCCCCAATCCCAAATTCTCCAGTTTTCCATTTCTTCGGTAATGAGTATCTTCCTCATCACCTTTACAAAATCACACATCCCCTCGTCTCCCCCATCCTCAGCTCAACCGCCCAATCTCCCCCCGCAGGATCAAGCCCCCAATGCAAGCCCCAGCCCATCCTCTCCACCATCCGCACCACCCGTCGATCATACATTCCTCCCAGGTCGCATCTCGGACACGCTCTGCTCTTGGTCTTGTAGAACTTGGGCGTCTTCTTGACCCCGCCGCCGCCGCAGAAGCTGTCGCAGGTGGCGAAGTTCATGTACGGGCCGCAGGGGGTGGTGATGATGGCCCAGGTGTGTTTGCAAGATTTGTGTCTGAAGAAGGTGACGTTGCACATTGCTCTTCTCTCTTCTGATTTTTATGGCCTTCTTCTTTTCTTCTTGACTGTGTGGTTGATGTAGTATATGAAGATATTTATATGTATCTGAGCGGACTTTATCGAGTTGTAAGTTGAGTTTTCATTTGGACCGTTTGTGTCGATGCTAAAGCCAAAGTATTTGACAATAAAACAGTACAATGGGTGAACACAATGGAACAATTTAAAAAAAAAAAAAGGGTAAGCTCCCCTTTTCCAACAGCGAAAAGCTGAGCTGGAGAGCAAGACGGACCGGCAACAGCCGGCAGTGAATCAAGCAGACGCCATGATACACCCGTCAATTCCCGCAGTGACAAAAGGAAAAAAGAAGAGAAGAAGAAAAGAAGATGAGATAAAAAGATTCAAATTGAGTACACGTAAACCTACGCCCTCGCCAACGCTCCGATATTCAATGCAGCAAACGAGTAGAAAACGCCAATACTCATGCCAATGTAAAATCAACGCACAGCTCGCTATTCTAAGAGTTCTTCACAATTCATCAAGCTTCAAAAGTTTACCTCCTGTCCTCTAAAAGACGAATCCAGGGTGGTACCGTCACCCGGAGGCAGGGTAGCAGTTTCGTCAGTCCCATCATTCTCCAGCGGGAGAAGCCTCATGAGCATATCCTCCATCCGTTCCATGGCCTTCTCCATCGCTGCCAGTCTGGCTGCCATCTCTGCGTAATCTTCGCCCACTTCTGTAAGCGATCCCCGCAGCTTTGGCGGAATTTCAAACATGGAGTCTCGGCGCGAGGGCTTTCTCATTGTATCATGCGACTCCTGCCGTTGGTACTGTCTCCGGATGAGATGGTGCGTCAGGTCATCGTCCACAGCAATGTCGTCGTGCACGTCATCCGGGGGCGGCACGTCAAACACTGCACGGATATACTGATACGCTGAGAGCTGCCACCTCTGCCAAAACCATTTCTGGGCCTGCGAACTGACGGATCCACTGTCAAAATCGTTCGTTGGCCAGAGCAGGCGGCGCTCGGCGACTGCAATGAAAAGCAACAGGGGCAGGTTGACCAAGCGAACGGTTGCCACGTGTATTTTATGAAACCAGCGAGGACTGACAACAAACTTTAGGGGCAAAAGAAGGAACACGGCGAGGAGGTTGAAGGGAGGCTGGTAGGCGAAAACGGCATCGGCCTTGACCCCTTCGAGAGTCACGACAGCCTTTCGGAAGTGTATCTCGGCGGTAGCGTTGCTGGAGATGTTGCTGAACGTATTCGACAGCATGGAGACGAGGATTGTAAGAAAGAGGGTGTTGCCTAGGAATGCAAACGCGATCATGACGACCGGTCCTAGCAGCCAGTGAAATTCCACCTATACAACCATTACATGTCAGCACAAACAGCAACCCATCGCCTCGTATTTTCTTCTCAAATTGAGCTTACCGATCGGTGAATACCAGTGCCGTCGAGCCCAAACCAGATGTATATCATCCATTTCGAAATCGTGCTAGACAAGGGGAGATGCTGTCAGTATAGAGTATCATTTGCAGAGTCGCCATAAAACTTACAGCAGCGGATGGGCTCCCTGCCCAAGCCACAGCAGAGACAGTAAAAACCCAAAGAAGCACCATGCTGAGAGTGCAGTGAGCAGGAAGAAGTCCGCCATCATGGATCTCAACGACAAGAACACCAGGTTGTCGGACAGCCAGTTGAAGGCCAGGCGAGGGACCAGCACAGGTGCCGCAAGCGCCAAGACGTCAAACGCCTGCTCAGCAGGTCCCGGCGAGCCGGTTCGCAGTCCATGCAAGCGAAGACTGCTATAGATGACAAAGATGAAAATGAAGGTGACATCGAGGAAGGACCATAGGTTCTGCGTGTACACGTCCCTATGCCAAATACGTCAGCACCCCCCCTTGCAATAGCATTGATGATACGTTATGGGGATTTATACGCTCCATGTTTGCATGGATAGAAAGAAGGGACATGTAGAGAGGCAAAACTCACCATCCGTGTGCCAGAATCGTCGCAAACTGGTCCAAACCCCATCCAAAGGCAAATATCGCAAACGCCGCCTCCAGCATTGGAATCTCCCCGTTCCTCCGCATAATCATGACGGAGAAATACAGCGCCAGCAAAGCGGTAAACTGAATGGCCTCGAGGTAGTTGCGCGTCCGCGGCACAATAAGCCGATACTGGTTGAGCAGAGGCGACTCGCGCGGGTCGTACAGCGAAATGGGCTTCAGTTTGTAGTGGTCCGGGATGATGTCCCACGAGGTCGACGGCGTGTAAATCACACGGCCCTCGTAAATAGCCGAAACGACCCTTTGACAAGTCGTCGAGCTGAGGAAGTGTCTGCTCTCCGTCAAGATGGCAACCTCCAGCGCCGGCAGTGTCCGGTGCGACGTCCACCAAGCCTTGTCCTCGGCCTCCTCGCGCACATGCTGCGGCGCATGTTGGAAGGGCTCGAATCCCGCAACGAGGATGTGTGCCAGCAAGAGCAGTCCCTCTGCGCCGTCGTGATCCTCGCCAAAGCGCCTCAATATGCGTGTAGCGATGAGCTCACACAGCGTGGCACGGGTCCAGTTGACGTTTTGCCGGTTGCTGGACCGGGACTCTTCATCTAGAAACTGGGCCCTGTTGACCAGCAAGCAGTATACTGTAAAGCCATGTGTCAGCCAGCATTGTCTTTGCTCACGTCGTGCACTATCAACTCATTGTTCATATCACCTCAATTCTCTGAGAAGCAAATATCAAAAACAGTTGAAGGATTGATGACAAGAAGAGAAAGTGGAAGAACAAAGCAAAGACAGCCCTTACCAATAGAAACATCCCCCAGCTCATAAAACTTGTCGACTAGCGGCCGGATGACCGTCACATTAATCTTGACATCCCTCAGCTGCTCCAGCGTCAGGTAATCCTCCACGACGCTGACAATATCGCGCCGTATGCGGTGAATGTTTGTGTACACGGGCAGGTCGCTGTGCGGGTTCGTCCGGCAGCTGAAGACGTGCTCGCCATTGTCGGCGTGCTCCGTGGAGAGCCTGCTGAGCAGTGGGCGCCGCTCGTCAGGCGCAACCGGAACGTCGAGCCTCCTCCGTCGTTGGTTCATGAGAATTGGGGCGGTGAGAGATGGGCTGGAGGAGAGAAGCGTTGGAGTTTTGTGATGCTGGGAGGTGGTGGATGGTGGTTTTGGTGATAAGTAATGTATGACGATAGTGGCTGATGATTGGGTGCTGTGTTTATAGCTTGCAGCCCAGTGAAGTGAAGGGGTAAGACAATTGTCAGTGAGAAACAAGTCGGATGGCCTCGCCGCACTCTAGAGCTTAAATAACAGCAAATCTCGCACTCGAGGCTATAAAATTCTAGTAAGAATTGTCAACGAAAAAAAAATTGAATGAAACACAGCTGTCAATCATTCATAGCAAAAGAAGAAGAAATAAAAGGTAGAAAATGCAGTGAGACACACACACACCATCGCCCCGCCCCCCTTGGCATCGTCCCGCTGGGCACCAGTTGTGGGCATTAACACGCGCCTTATTGGACGCGCCCCCACGGCTGCCAAAACCGCCAAAGCCGGGTCTCTCGATTTTTTTTTTTTTTTCGACGAACCGACAGTCTTGGATGGAATCAGGTGCACGATCCAAGATGGATCTCGACATGCAAAAGTTGGGTCCCCCTGCGGATGGGGATTTATGCGATTTGCCATCAATGGCCCCTGTCATGTCTCTTTTTTTCTTAATTTATTAATTTTAGTTATTCATTTTCAGGCATTCATTCTTTTATATTTAGAATTTAATGCTAGTTTACACTTATTCGCCACTATCGGGCACTTACATGGCTCTCCCACTACTGCACCAGATACACACTCCATACATGATGCCCATACACTTTATCCCATTGCAACTGGATACAGCTCTCATGTGTATTAGTACCCAGTAGGCACCCAAACAAGCTCGCTCATTATTTTTTTTTAAAAAAAAAAAAACCAATAAAAAAAAGTACACCAGCTCTACTACACACACCGCTTAGCCTTGCAATCAAACCCTCACAACTTAGACCCCGTCGCCGCAGCCTTGCGAGCCTCCTCCGCCAACACCCACGCATACTCCGCCAACGGGCCCCTCGTCCCGATATACATCTTGGCCTTTGCGCTGCTCGCCTGCCGCGCCGCATACCGCGCCGCGATGCCCTGGCACACGCCCGCCAGCTTGAAGATGTTGAAGGCGGCGCCCCAGCTGAGCTCCGGCCGCGGGTCGTAGCCCGACACCTCGGTGTACCACTGCAGGATCTGGTCCGGCTGCGGGAGGCCGGGCACCTTGCCGGGTAGGAAGCTGGAGCTGTCGCTGTAGGCGGACGCGCCGGGGGAGCGGGCGAGATAGAATTGCGTGATGAAGTTGCACACGTCTGAGAGTGGATGCCCTATCGTGGACATTTCCCAGCTGCAGGTTGAAAGAGGCGCGTGTTGTTAGCTCGGATAGATTCTCTCGCACGGCATTGAAGGAGGGAAAACGTTCAAAAAAAAAAAAAAAACTCACTCCAAGATGCCAATCACCCGCGGCTCCGTTCTGTGAAAGACCAAGTTGTCAATCTTAAAATCCCCATGCACCAGCGTCGCTCTGTCCTTGGGCTGCAGCCTCTCGTTCTTGAAGAATCCAATCAGGTCATCAAAACGCGGCAGCTGTCCCACGGGCTCCTTGGTCTCGATGTCGACCGCCTTGGCCTGGCTGATGCAAATCGTCGCCCACGTCTGCGTCTGCCGGCTGTAGAAGCCATGAGCCTTGCCAAACTTGTCCAGCCCGACCTTGTGCACGTCCACGGCGTGCAGCCTGGCCAGCGTCTGGATCGCCTCCTTCCACAGCGCCGTTCGCTCCTCCGGACTGACGCCGGGCATCAAAAAGTCCTCAAAGATGCGCCCGTCCAGAAACTCCATGATGTAGAACGGCGTGCCGATGACCGAGTCGTCCTCGCACAAGCAATACGTCTTGGGAACCGCCACGTCCGTCGTCTCGAGCGCATGCAGCGCGCGATACTCACGCTCCACCTTGTGCGCAGTCTTGGACAGCAGCTTCCCCGGCGGCTTCTTGCGCATCACGTAGCGTTTGCCATCGGCGTCGGTAATCTGATACGTCGGGTTGGATTGACCAAAGCCAAACTAAAAAGGCAGCTCGTTAGCCATCAATTCCAGCTCCGTCCCGCCAGCTCGGATGCTTCACCTGCTTCAAGTCAATCGGCGTCTTGATGACCGGCACATTTTCCTGAATAAACTTCTCAAACGCCTTCTCGTCGATGGGTTGTCGCACCGCGCCCGCCATCTTCTATCAGATTGATCGCGTGTGCAGCTCCCTCCGTCACGATTGAAGCTCCAGATATCGGGAAAAGGAAGACGCAAATCTATGCAAGCTGGTGGTAATTCCCCAATCGGACGACTCGGTTTACGTTTCGCAGCTCCAGACTATAGAGATCGAAGGTGAATGAGAAGAGAGAAGCTGCTTTTTCATCTTGTGCCTCCCCCGTCGGTCGGGAAAAGAGGTTCGACGGGTCAGTGTCGGCCACTATCTGACGTACCGAGGCTCGGCGGTTAGCAGACCAGCCCGCCCCGACCCCAGATTTTCAGCCACCCGAAAGTGCCAGTC
>PXNZ01000481.1:0-12670 GCA_003012085.1 Trichoderma brevicompactum | reverse complement strand
TATATGGAGAGATCGCTTCTGCGAACACACACTGTCTAACTCGTTTGTACCCGCCCACCTGGGCCAACAAACAACCCGAAAGCAAATGAACAAGCTCCCCAAAAGAAGAGCTAGTTAATTCACGAACGGGAAACACCAGTCACTCGCTGCGACGACAGAGCAATATGACACAGAACAACGACGCGAAGAAAAGGCACAGAGAAACGACAGACTATAAAGTCTGTCTAACGCAGAGGGGGGTTGGGGGGGGGTAATCTGGCAGAAATTGGTATGAGTTGGCAATGAGAGTTGTTGGAGGAGAGTTCGATTCTCAAGCTGCGATCTTCTTGAAAATGATATGTGCCCCAAAACGTCTTACTAATACAGTTTTGGATGCATAGCGTTAGGAGCTGGTTTAATGCGTGGTTTATCTATGCCACAAGGATAATAAGTGCCGGCTGTGATTGCTGATACTTTTTAAGGTGGTAGACGAGTGATACATCTAAAGAATTACAATAACTAGAAATACCTTTGTTTAATAGGATGTCACAGGTTAGATATTGCAAGTCGAATCCTAGCAAACTCACGTTATACGATCACGGCGTTATTTCATGTCTCTTCCTGATTACTTTTGCTTTATATTGTGAGTAGGTACTCCGTATTGGCCTANNGAGGTTCGATTCCTCGTTGCGGCATTCTTTTTGACGCTTTATCGAAGCAATGAGTGCTTGTGGACCTCATGCGCTGTGAAAACAGAGTGTAACATTTTATATAAGGTGCGGAATTGAATATGCTCATCATGATAAAAGTCTATTCGTCAAGATTGTTCTCTCGCCATTCCAGCCAGCGTAGTCGTTAACAGCAGCCAATACTTACTGCGAACCATCTCTGGCCTGGGCTATTCGCTGCCGTATTACCGTGCTGCTAATCTTTGAGGCAAAGCCATTGCTCTGCACGCCACTGCCATCTTCTGTAATATCATGCGGATCGAGCACGTCAATCTCAAATACCTCCAACGGCTTCCAGCCTTTCTCGGTCCTCTTGTCGTTGATAGCCTGCCCACCACTTCGCGTCTCACCAGAGACCACGATAACATCCATGACTTCTTCCGAAATGGTTGGTCCAAATGGGTCGTGGATGTTTACGCAGCGAACCAGCACTGTGCCATCGCGGAAAGTCGCATGAAGCTCATCCGGTGATGGAGTAGATGTGGGTGGAGGAGAGTTGGTATTGGACGAAGAAGCCGAGTTGAAAATGGTGGAGAGGAACTGGAGAACTTTGCTTGCACGCACATCCCAAGTCTGCAGCACCTCGGCGTATTTCTTGTTCTTTAACAGCTCATCTCCAGAAATTCCGACAATGAGAACAGCTTGCTTCCCTGAGCCTTTCTCGGGGATACCCATGAGCAGAACGGTGGCATGGAGGAGAAGTTTGTGTCCCGGGTGAAGATGGTCAAATGTGCCTCCCAGGCAAACAGTATCGTAGCCTTTGATGAAATCGTTCTGGGAAACAGGGGGGCTGTCATTTGTAGACATGGTAATGCCACCTTCAACGGCTACTAGTTGATTCTGTAGAAGAGTTTGTTTTCCTTGTGAGTATTCCAGGAACGCATTAAGGAGCTCATATCCCGACTCAGTGCTGGGGTGAAACACCGTCTTCCAGGGGTGCACTGTTGAGGCAAAGGCAGCCAAATCTAACACGGGAGTGCAGTTTGCCTCGTACTCTCCATCAAAGTTGCGCTGATAAGTCCTCTGCCGCTCATGGTCAACTAGCACAACGCGTGGATCGAGACCGCTGCTGCTTGGCTCTCCTGATGTGTCGATGGACTGCTCATCGCAAATGACTGAGATGAGAGTGTATACGCGGGCGAGAAGAGACTGTGCGGCCTTCCAGTTGAGGGATTTGTGTCTTGGCGAGACGCCATTGAGAATAGGACAGGCGACTGCGATGACGAGGACAGGGCTGGTGCTAATGCTGGAGTCGACGCCAGAGTTTGTGTTGTTGCCGTTGCCGTTGCTTGTGAGGCGTTTGAGAACTGCCGTGAGAGGTGCTCGGTAGGCCGCGCTGAGAGAGGGAGGATCAAGTGGTAGAGGCGGGGCGGGGAGGAGAAGCAATGAGGGCGCGTTACTATTTGAGGGCGCCATGATGAAGGAAGAATCAGACAATTTGAATATTCCAAAGTCGAAGCTGAAAGTCTACGTATAAATGCTTCATTTAAGCAACTCGGCTGTTAGTGAGGGGCCGAGGTGATATGTTTAAAAAACGTGGGGTGAGCTTAGGGGTCTTTCTGAGCCGTTCATACCACTAACCCCCAACATGGCTGGCGCTATCCGAGGCAACACAAAACTCCGGACGGGAAGCTCAATCGGGCTTTGCAAGTAAAAAGACTGGCTAATAACTTCGAAGAGGGGGATTTATATAGATGACTCGAGAGATTTGGAGTTTTGTATTTTAATGGTGGCTGGTGAACCTGAGAGTTTCGCCAAGGGTGGATTTATACATAAGCCAAAAACTACCTATATAAACTGTTTAAAATACTAAATAAAATGGCTGCAAAGTACATGGATAATTATATCAAATACCTGTAAGGGTGCTTAAGCTGTGAAAAGAGCTGCTGCTTCGCGATGCTTGAGCGCTGGCCCCACTTGAGGGCGGCCAGGGAAAGTTGCAACGCTTCCTAGCGCCTGCTAAAGAAAACCAATCTCGACGTCACTGGGCCAATGCTAATTTCAACATCTTCATACTCTTTCTGCTTCTTCCCTTACTTGATTCGCCTGCTCCTCTTTCAGAGCTTCTTACCACACTTTTAATTAATAGCACATTTGCCTTTCTATACTCTCAAGCTTCTAACCCAGAGGAGAGAAGGAGGGAAAAAAAAGCTAAAAAGGTGGCGTGCGCACAAGATGGCCACGCTGGGCTTGGACGACGATGAGCTCAAGGCAGTTGAGCAGACTCTGGCTCGATTGGCGCAGCTCTCGAGCAGCATACAAAGTCTAAAGATGGATATTCTCAAGAGCAATCCGCTTCCACATCCGTATGTTTCGCCCCTGGCTTAAAGCGCATCTGGCGACCCTAACGACTGTTCTGTATAGCTCCTCATTACAAGCCTCGGCTCAGATCCTCCAGCGCAACCTCCAGACGGTTTTAGACAACCTTAGCGAAAACTCGGAGCTCTTCTCGCGCATTGCTGTGCACCCTTCAACAAATTATCCCGGGCGGACGCAGGAGAATGTCTTGACGCAATTGCTGCGCAAGAAGCTGGAACCAGACGTGGAGGAGCTTGTCGAACAGGGCCGAGATACGGCGCGTCTAGCTACGCCTGAGGGCATTGCCGAGCTGCAGAGTATATGGGATGAATTGCGGGAGTGGACACACGACAGGATTGCCAGTTATGTCAGGGAAGAGGCGGGTGATGTATACACAAAAGAAGAACGGGAGATGGGTGTTGAGAAAGTGCGCACTGGCCTGAAGAAGGGTCTGGATGAAGAGAGCGACGAGGAAGAGGACGAGGAAGAAGAGGATGAGGACGAGAATGAAGACATGATGGATGGGGTCAATGGGCAGGCGAAAACAACGGCGCTGGGGAGGGGTCCGGAGCCAGAGACGCTGTTGTGGTTTGCGGCGCGAGGGGATTTTGATGTCCCGCGAAATGTCGAGTACGAGCGAAAATCTGGGGGAAAGAGGGGCTATGAGGGAGTGAATATACCACCGGGTTCTGGATCGTCTTAGGATGACGAGTTTTACGACTTTCTTGATGGCGATGAAGATGATATCGAGAGCGGGGAGCGCCGTCTTCAGGATCAACAGATGAGGAATTGAAACGACCAAATCATAGAGGTGGGCGTTGCAGGAGTTTTCTTTGTGCGATGATGACCATGAATGAACTGTCCATGGGGTTTGCATTTACTAGCTCGTGTTGGAGGGACTATGCCATTAGACTTGACCGCTGCAGATAAGGTGATTCAATGACTACTGGTTGAATCTTGCCAAAAGCTGGTTCGAGCATGTTTGAATCACAATTAGTGGGTTTGCGTATTACAGGTACGGATCAGCCTATTAGATGAGAGCGCTGTCGTGATGCGCGGCGCGTTGTGCGGATGACTTGTTTGATTGCAATTAGTCGCGGCAAATTGGAACTGAAACAGGACAAATCACAGTCAATAGCGCAGGGTCTAGATCAGTCCTTGCTTCGAGTGGAAATAAGGCTGTGAGGCAAAGAGCCATTCAACCGCCGTCTTGGGATGCAAGGGATGGGCTGGGGCATCGGAAAATGGCATCGGATGCGCGACAACGCGGCCGTCTGTATGTAATGGTGACGTTTCCCCGCAAAGCAACCAATCGCTCTATTTCCCCTCATGCCGAGCCCAGACTGCATGACGGATCGATGCTCTGGCGCTCTCCTCTTTCATCGAACTTTCTGATGAACTCATCGCTACGGATAACGGAAGCCGGCCTCGTGTAAGCTTTCTTGACCGATTACTTCTCATTTCGTTGCAAACGGCCCTCCAGTAAGCCGCCACCACATGTTAGTGGGACTCATATAAGACGAGCGATCTGACACCAGGTAACCAAACCCCCTAGTGCTCACAATGTTACCGTGCTGTTTAACACACATTGGTATGCGCATTTCCTCGTCTACTTCGCTTCCAGATATCCATGGGGTGAGAAAGGAGGCTTTTTGGCGATAACAAAGTTTCCCTCTCATGAAGGGGGAGAGTGGAATGAAAGGGAATACTTAACCTAGTCTACATTACCCCCCTTCCAATCCTCTCACTCTCTCTCACTCTCATTTCGTCTTTTATCCTCTTATTTCCATTTTTACGCATGGATATAAATGTACAAGATACTCACGCGATACACCTAGTCATGGCGGGGGCCGAGTATGAATACTGCCCGTTCATGTTTTGGTACCCGCCTGCGGTGTGCTATTTCAAACGCTTCGGGCCCGGACTTGACGTAGACGATGCTGATGAAGGTGCTGCAGCAAACGACGGAAATGATATTTTGGTACAGGGTTCCAGTGAGTACAAGGCCGATGACGCGTCAGCCTCGCCTCTGTTGTCTCTGCCGGCGGAGGTGCGGCTGCGGATCTATTACTGGACCTACATGATGAGTCCTATTCAGCCCAAGGAGCTGGCGGCGGGATATCCGATCCCGATGTTATGTCGATATGTGCTCCACCCGCTTGATCCAGGTCTCGAAGAGCGGATCGAGAAGGAGATTGAAAAGGAGCAGACCTTGTTGGAGCTTGCAAAAGGGGAGGATTGTAAGGAAGATGTGCAGAGGTGGGACAAGGCCAAAGCGGAACAAGACATGAAGAAGCTGATTAAAGAGAGGACCAAGGAGAGGATGAGGGAGCTGAACAAGACGACCACCGGGCTGCTCAGCTCGGATAGGCCGCTCGCGGGGGTGCCTTCGGACCTTCTCTGCGCCTGCCGCCAAATCTACTTTGAGGCCCGGGCCTTGCCCTTTGAAAACAACGAGTTTGTCTTTCTCAACTGGTTCTCGTCGGGGCTCAACGCCGCAGCGGCAGTGACCAAGTCTCAGCGTCCATGGCAGCGCCTGGCAATGCGGTACGTCAGGTTGGAGATTATGGCGGAGGACCTTGCCCGGACGGCCGCGTTGAAGAAGTGGGCGGACCTGTGCGGCCGGGGACGGTCGGCGTCGTGGATCCAGGGTCTCCGGGGCCTGCGACTCAAGATTGTGGGGCAGGTCGGCAAGAGGAGCGACGACGCAAACGAGGATGAGTTTGTGGACGGGCTAGAGGAGGAGGGCGGCGCGAGAAGGTGGGTAGAGGGAGGGCGGCTGGCGGACTTGGGTAGCTTGGAGCGGCTGGAGATTGAGATTATCAAGAACGCCTGGGGGACTAAAGAGAAGATGGACTGGTGCGCGGCGGTGCAGGAGGCGCTGAGGGAGAAGGGATCCAAAGCGGAGGTTGTGAGTATGGCGAGGATTCTGTAAGCCGAGGCCGAGGTGTTGCTCTTTATTTCCTCTCCTTTTTTCCCCTATATATATGCGTGTGGGTTCTGGGTTCAATTGGGTTTGCTTCAGTCTATATCACCTCCTAATAATGATTTGTACGTTGTTATTTTCAATCCTTCAAGGCCCATGGAGAAGGTTGATTTTACTCCAATCTCGGCTTCGGCCTCGGGCTCGGGGCGCTGTTAAGGCTGCATGAGGCCGGCCTCGGGCTGTTCCGCACAACCATCATTCACGGGATACGGAAAGAAGATGCTCCTCTTACTCCCATATATGCTAACGGTAAGCGTGAAGTTTGCTCCATAGGGGGGGTGCCCGCCAAATTCAAGCATCTGCCCAATGGTTATACACAACTAGCACCGGACAAAACCTCTTTATTCGGACCGCCGAGAATGAACGGACTGCAATTGTGTGGCTGCAGCCCTCCTGCGCTAGGCAATGATGGACGTTAGTTATGTTACGTACTGCGTGTTTGCTGGGCTGCTGCAATAACAAAAGTTACACGCCGAATCAACCATATTTCCTATTCGTCTTTTAGGCACGCCTCTTTTTCCAATTGTTACATCGGGGAATCACATAGGGTCTAGCACCGGGCGCGAAAGAGAGCACGGAGACAAAAGCGGACCGGTTATCGGAGGAATTGGGCAGGCTGTTTTATTATTTTATTTTATTTAATAATGCTTGCTTTTACAACGAATCGATTGTTGATATTGTATTTCGCCGAAAGGATGGGAAAATGCAACTTTGCGGTGTGGTAAATGGAGGCCCAGATTGTCAATGCCCTCGATTCTTGTATACCATTGCCTGCCGCAAGTAACCGCACTTGGGAGTTTGACAATCCAAACGGTTACGTGACGTGAGGGCTAATCGTGAGAGTTTGCCAAAAAGGGAAATCTTATAAACCAGTCTTATCTAACATTAATAATGGGTGACACCAATATAATTTCTCTTACAACAAAAAGGGACAGATTGAACGCTGAAAGGTCTTATGAGATTTAGATTCGCGTTGTCATTCGCTCTTCCCCCACCTTCGGCCTGGGTACCCCGTAAAAGACGCGGCTTTTCCACGTAGCATTGTTTTTTTTCTTACACGGGATGAGTCACGCCCCTCACCGATTAGGATATTTGAACAAAAACCAGATACTACTAGTAGATTGAAGAGAAGATATTCACGGTTTGATTAAGCGTACTTGCAAAAACTCCCGAGGCAGGCGGCCGAGAAAGTTGGTGCGGACCGTGCTAAACGAAACTAGTCTGGGTGCCGGATATGGAAGCAAAAGGCGATTGCGAAGCTCCGGAGCTGACGCCTCACTAGTAGCACCTGGTGACGTGCAAAAACGGTCCCTGGTGACTTGCAAACCGGCCCCTGGTGACTACGCAGTTTTTTCAGGCACCAGGTTTGTGCCGTGCAATTAGCTAAAGAGAGAATGCGAGAATGCGAAAACCGGCGGTCATATCCTTGTTAGTTAAGCTTGTTATGGAAACTCTTGTGGTTCTATAACTCCGGAACTACTATTTTGGAGTGACTCTTAATAAATGGGGGAAGGGAGGGGGGGGACGTGTACGTTTTTTTCCCTTGAAACTTCGATCGGGTCGTAGCAACCGACTAAAAGACTAACATCGATCGAGTGAAAGAGGAAAAGAGAAAAAGCTTGGCTACCTTACCTTGCGTTTTAGTACAGCCGATGAGTTGCATTAGGTAGCCTATATGCTAGGCCTATATGCTTAGGTAGGCACATGCAATGCGTTCAGGGCATCCGACGTCGCTGACATTTCTGATTATTCTCTTCTTTCTTTCTTTTTCCTTTTAGAACCCTTTTAATAGCCACTTTTATTGCATCTATATATATATTTGTTGTGATTCGGACGGCTTATATACGGATTGAGCAACCAAGGTCCCCGTTTTTTCATTCCTCATCATCCTTCTGCTTATACTTCGCCTTCTCTCTTGGCGATCCTAGTCCACCACCCCGATCTTCCAAAACCGGCAACATCTTGATTCGCCACAAAGGGCCATCGTCAGCCCGCCAGACCAGCAACACCAAAAGAATCAAAAACAAAAATCATTCCCTCTTTTTAACATCATCACCGCCATGGACGCACGGTGCCAGTGCGGCTTGGTCTCGTTCAAGACGCCGTTGCCTGAGCCCCTCGCTCTGTACATCTGCCACTGCACCGAGTGCAGGAAACAGACTGGCTCGGCGTTTGGCGCGTCGGCCATCTTTCCGCAGTTTAAGCTCCCGGAGACGGACAACCTGAGCTGTTATTCGTATGTTTAATGTCCCAATTGTCAGGTAGAAGATTGGGGAAATGGCTGCTATGAAGAGGATTGGGGATGGTGATTGAGTCGAGGTTCTGATGCTGATTTGGGTATCAACTTTAGACGACCGACGGCGTCAGGGCAAACGCTCTACTGGTATGTTCCCATCGTCATCAATTGAATGGTTTTTAAAAGAAGTGCAACGACTAATGAATCTTTTTTACGCAGTTACTTCTGCCGCAACTGTGGAACACGACTTATTCACATGACACCGGTATGCCATCTTCATCTCCAATCCCACTGCCAGCGCATTGCCAAAACTCGCAAAACTAACACCCATCCTCGAACTCTCTGCGTCACAAGTCAAAAAACGTCCTCTCCGTCAAAGGCGGCTGCATTGAGGGCCTCGATTGGACAAAGGCGATCCACATCTGGACGAAGAGCGCCATGGTGCCCATCCCAGAGGGATCCGAGGCCCATTCGGAGCGGTCGAGCAGCGTCGAGTTCAGCCAGAGCCAGGAGCTTCTGGATTAAAACCCCCTGGCTACGATATGTGTCCTATTTCCCTTTTTGTCTTGTTCATTTTATTGCTTTTGCTTTTTTTTTTCTAGCTTCATTGAGCAGTTGGGGGCAGGGCCAGATCTGGATAATGCTGGGTTGCGCGGGCGCAGTGCTGGAGATTATGCTGACAGTGATGTAATGTGGCGTCGCGAGATTCGTGTGACGATTCAACTCGATCGGAGAGGAGATGGATGTGGTCATTTCATTTAAATTGGGGATTCCATGCCTAGTGGCTCAACAGCATATAAACTATCGCTGTCTGTCCTGGGCTTATACGCATAGAAACAAACACATACACATACGCATTATATATACCAAGGGAGTTTTATCTTTTTCAAACATCTCATTCATCAGAATAGAAAATATCTACTATATCAACCTCTCCTCGCCGCTCTGTGAAGTATTGTCTCGATCGCTCACTGCCGGTCTACCCCTGCCCTCATCCGAAGCCTCTCCAGATCGATTCACGTCTGAGTGCTTCTTTGGATCAAACACGTACATGGGGAATTCGAGGAAAACGGTCCTCTTTAGTACTGTCGGCATCCTCTCATACAGCTGTGGGGGGAACGGAATGAGAATGCTCGTTCGATCCAGCCAGCGCTTATAGCCTTGCCAGTTGTTTCCACTTTCATACCGCGCTTTGGCTTTGGGTCGTTCCGACAGAGGAACCCCTGACACGAAAAGGAGGAGGAAAGTAAGGAAGAAAGGGCCGAGGATGGTGGCGTAGAGAGCTTTATAGGCTTGGCCGCGGACGTAGCCGTCTGCGGCAGACGAGACGGCAATCATGTAGATGGCTGTATTGAGTGAGTTGAGGTTCTTTTGGAGATGTGATACCAGTCAGTCTTACCGAAATGGACGAGTATCTCTCCAAAGTAATTAGGATGTCGCGAGACGGCAAATAGGCCCTTGTCGCAGACGGCTTGGCCGTCGTGCTTGATCCGAAATCGATACTTTTGCGCATCGCTCACCGTCTCGATTGCCAGCCCAACAACGTACATGACCACGCCAGCAATGTCTCGCCCCGTGCCAAACTCGTGCTGCGGATAGCGAGTTACGGCTGGCGAATTGAGCACCGTGACCGGCAGCGAGACGGTCCAGACCCAGAGCATCTGGAAGACCCAGAAGCCGAGGAAGGGGAAGAACTTTTGGCGCATTTCGTCAAAGCGGTCATCTTTGCCTGTTTTGAGGATGCGCAAGAAGAGGAACGACGTGAGGCGGATGGCCCAGGCGATGAGGAAGAGCGTGGTGACGAGCTGGCGGGCTTGATGGTGTTGGCTGAGGGAGATGGTGATGACAGCTAGGATGATGAAGTTGGAGCCGCCAGCGAAGTCTGGAGGTGGAAATGAAGTGCTGTTAGTGAGAGGGAAGATGAGACGAGATTATGATAACAAAGGGAGCACGGACCAGTAAGTTTGTCGAATTTGCAGGTAAACGCAATGGCGAAGAAGAGGAGTTGATAGCCGACGGTGATGAGAGCGGTGATGGCAAGATAGTAGTCGTCTAACACATGAACAGATGACATTTCATCAAGATTGCAATCGTTAACATTACTTAATGTTGAATTTTTGGCACATGTACTGAATTTTTTGAATCTAACATATATATAAATGTCAAGCTTGCCATAACTAGGTGCCGGCGGGAAAAGTCAACTCGTCATGGTTGTGCTGCTTTCTCGATGGGCGTGGAATGGACCATCTTGCCAGCATCGAGAGGATGTAATTGGAGGTTGATGATTTGCGTCAGTGGTTGTGCCACTGCTTGTATCGCTGGCGTACCTTGTACTTTGCCAATCTTATGACACCCCCATTAAAATGTTGGAGGGTGTGGAGTACCCTGTTCTTGACGCAACTCTTCAACAAACAAGGGAGATAAAACACATCGGCGCGGGAAATGTACAGATCCGGGGAGCATATCGATTATAATCATATCAATGTTGGGAGAGCTCATGCTTCATTATGATTCCCTTTTTACTTGTATTTCCTGCATCACATCTCAGCAAGCCAAAAGAGCCATGTGATAATTTTGGTGAAATTGCTTCTTCATGCATGACAGTGCCGTCCGAACTCGGCCTTGGTCGAAAAATCAACAGCAACACGGGTCCCCTTTATGGGCGCAACAGCTTTGACTCAATGGATTTCGACCAATTCGTCTACCCGCCCTGATGGCGTTTTCTCTTGTCACGATGTGAAATACAGGTATGGAATAATCATCGTGGAATCAGATCTGATAACTTTTGGCGCCGTCGTTGTCACCCAATTTACAACCCCGCATCCCTTGGAAGCGCCTCTTCGCTCTTCTTGTGCATTCGCATCGCGTGATGAACAAGACTCCAACGACCAAAGCGGACGGCACATCCTTGCCGCGCACTCTACATGAAATTAAAATCACCAGATTCTGCGCACGGCAATCTACAATCACATCCAGCTTGGCCATTGAAGAGCCCAAGAAATGCCCGGCGCCAGCGGCTTGCAATAATGGCCCCACAATCGCGAACCAGCTCTCAGACAGGAGGCGTCTGAACCATGTCTCAGATCCTGGTCCGGCCACGGCAAATGCTGCCAGGGTTACGCGAACGGAGCAAAAAATCATAGTCTAAACCGCTACCGCCGCGCCGCCACTGTTTGAGCTCCGTAGTCGCCTCTAGGCCATTGGCGTCTTGGCAGTGCTTCAAACAATGCCTTGTTTCGATGTAGCGAGGGGGGAGAATTGGTGAGAGAAATGAAGGGAGCCACGCCAACCTGGCTATCGTTTCTTCGCCGTGCCTGGGGCTAACGACAACCGGGGGTTACTCTCTCTCTCTCTCTCGGCCATGCTTTTTCCTTTTCTTCTTTTCGCGGGACTGTTTTTTCGTGTTTGTACCATCTTCAATTCTCTTCTTCGTCGTTTTTTGAACCGTCGTCCTTTTGGTCGGTGGCGATTTATTCCACCCTCACTCTTGGGTTTTACAGGCCTGGCGCCGCCTTTCATTGAATCGTTGCCGTTCACTCTTTAATTCTGGTTTTACGTGATTAATTCGGCATCGGTCATTGATTTATTTCGATATCCAGCTGGCTGACGAGTAATTCTGCTTATTGTTTTTCGCCCGTGTCCATCTCATCCTTTTGAGTTGCGGAAATAGCCGTGTTGCTGTAGTCATTCTTTCCGATCTGTTTCGATATTTTTATTCAGAAAAATTCAAGAAAAAAAAGCTACGATTTCTTGGCTCTTTGAAAGTCTTCACAATGAGGTCTTCAGTCTTTTACGCCCTTCTTGCGTCTTCCACAGTTCAGGTATGTGGGGAAAAAAGACGACCTGAAGAGCTCAGCAACTTACATCTTTCAGGGCGCTGCTTTGAACCGTGATGCAAATGGCAACCTGGTGCGACGTGACAGCTTGTTGGATCAGCTGGGACAGCTCCTTGGCATTGGAAACGGAGATGTCGTCATCACCACCATCACTACCACCGTCATTCCTGGAGCTACTCAGGTGTTTGATAACCCAGTCGTGACAGTAGTAGTTCCAGAGCTGCCCTCGGCGCCTCCGACAGTCATCCCGGCGACGACGAATGCTAATGGCAATGGAGTCGGCGTCACTACGATTCCCATCCCATCGTCACTGTTACCTACGACGACGTTTGCGCAGGGTGAGTAACATGGATGCCTTGGTTGAACAGCGAAGAAATGGACCCCTGAATCTAACAATTGGAATAGGTCCGCCAGAGGCATCGCAGCCCCCTCCACTGATCCCTCCTCCAGCAAGTTCTGCTCCGGGAGTCCCTCCGGCTTCGAGTGCTCCTCCGGCTGTGAGCGCGCCGCCTCCGCCTCCGCCTCCAGCATCTACTGTTCCGCCTCCTCCGCCTGCTCCTCCTGTGACCAGCGCTGCTCCCCCTCCACCACCTGCTCAGTCTTCTCC
>PXNZ01000480.1:0-11505 GCA_003012085.1 Trichoderma brevicompactum | reverse complement strand
AAAAAAAATCCAAGTTTCAACCACAATCCACAAGCAGAAATCCTCATTATCGCGGAATTTTTATCAGTTGCATTTACGAAGACACAGTTCAACCTGCCAGGAAAGCCAGGTCTTTGGTAGTTTCTTTATGGTAGCACATGTCAGATTGACAGGACTTATCAGTGGGGTTTACAGGTGATGACAAATGAGTCACATTGCTGATGTGCCTACACTGCCGACCTCAGGGGGGCAGCATCCACTTTTGATGTATGACCCAATCAAAAGTGTGCCTTCTTACCAGAGCTCCAGCTCGCCTTGTGGGGACTCTGTGGTTCGCAACGGATGATGCTTGTAGGAAAGCAAGGGGTTTGCAAAAAAAGANNCAAATGCTTCGAAAAGCTCTTTTAGATAGTGCTCTTATAGATCTAATGTATGTACATATTCATTTTGCGGTCCCTCTTTTTTTCAATCCCCTTGAAAGTCTTTCAGATAGGCCTAATGTACTCAAGTGGGCTTTTACTGTATGATCCCTGATTTCCCAGCTGTGATTTAGTTTATTGTGGGCCGTGCTTGGCTATACAATCTAGATCTGGAATGATTCATAGCGAATAGCTTAAGATATGTATATATATATCTTACTTCGTGCATAGGTCCAAGTCACGCATTATGAATCATTAGGATCTAGACTGTATCACAATTGCAGTAAGCTGTGAGATTTCTAGACATCTAAGCCGTTAGGCATTGCATCTCAGAATGCTTGGGCTAAGCATAGCGACGAAAGCCACGACAAAAATTGGATAGTTTGTATTAACTTTGTATTGGTGAGCTTTCTAAGAATTTAAGATACAAGTTCTATTAATATATAACCTGCGCTCTCACGGAATATCCCAGGTGAAAACTCTTGCGCTGGTTCATCTTCCATTGATCTGGTCCTAGGCTTACTCTCCTTTTCACACCAACATATACCACCCAACACCATAACAAAATGAGCGAAACAAATCCCACCCCTCTAGCCATTGTGGGAATCAGCTGCCGATTCCCAGGAGATGCCACCAGCCCAGAGAAGTTGTGGGATCTGATAGCAAATGGAAAAAGTGCATGGAGCAAAGTCCCGTCAGACAGATGGAATGAGGAGGCGTTTTGGCATCCTGATCCGGATGATACCAATGGCACCAACAATCATACTGGAGGCCACTTTCTCTCACAAGACCTTGGCGAATTTGATGCCGCGTTCTTCAACATCACACCGCAGGAAGCTGCGGCAATGGTAGATTTTGCCCATCTTGTGCAAGTCTAGGTGAATCAAATTTAACCGATTTACCTGCAGGATCCTCAACAGCGCCTCTTGCTAGAGACCACCTATGAGGCACTGGAAAGTGCCGGAATTAGGCAAGAGGAAATTCAGAAGTCAAACACAGCCGTGTATATGGCTATGTCTACACGAGATTATGATCGAAACGCATACAAAGATATGATGAGCATTCCGAAGTATCATGTCACAGGTACGGGCGATGCAATCCTGGCGAATAGGATATCACATTTGTTTGACTTGAGTGGACCATCAGTGACGATGGACACCGGATGTTCGGGAGGCATGGCAGCCATTGCCCATGCGTGTCAGGCTCTGCGTTCTGGAGAATCAGATCTCGCTTTGGCTGGCGCAGTTAACTTGATATTAACGCCAGATCACATGATTGGAATGAGCAATCTTCATATGCTAAACGCTAATGGACGTTCATTCCCTTTCGATAGTCGAGGTGCCGGGTATGGTCGTGGTGAAGGAGTTGCAACTTTAGTGATCAAGCGGTTAGACGATGCAATTAAGGCCAACGATCCAATCCGCGCCATAATTCGAGATGCAGCCATCAACCAGGATGGTCACACAGCTGGAATTACCCTCCCAAGTGGCGCTGCTCAACAGGCTCTAGAGCGCAAAGTATGGAAGAATATTGGTTTGAACCCCCGGGACGTAGGCTATGTCGAGGCTCACGGCACTGGAACACTGGCTGGAGATAGTGCGGAGCTGGATGGAATATCAAGAGTCTTCTGTCAAGATCGTGATGCCGATTCCCCTCTGGTTGTTGATTCGATCAAATCGAATATTGGCCACACAGAGTGTGTCAGCGGTCTGGCGGCAATGATCAAATCTGTCCTGATCCTCGAGAAAGGCGCTATTCCGCCAAATGTCAACTTCGAGCAACCGAGAGCGAGTCTGAATCTCGAACAAAAGAAAATCAAAGTACCAGAGAAATTGCAGCCATGGAAACAGCAAGACACAGCACGAATTTCTGTTAATAGTTTCGGATACGGTGGCACCAACGCACATGCCATTTTGGAACGGCCTGTACAGTCCACTGCCAGGGACAGTGGGGAGACAACTGCAGCAGAAGATACCCCTCGCCTATTTATATTATCAGCTGCTAGCCAGGCATCACTATTGAATATGCTAAAGATGAACGGGGAATGGATTTCACAGCATGCTGATCAGGCGTCCCTAAGAGATTTGGCATATACACTATCGCAGCGTCGATCTCTTCTACCCTGGCGCTTTAGTTGTGTCGCTGCAAACCAACAGGAGCTTCTCGAGGCTCTTAACCAGGGCTCAAAGAAGAAGGATGCTATCACAAGGATATCTCCAGGAGTCAAGATCAGTTTTGTCTTTACCGGCCAAGGGGCTCAATGGGCCGGCATGGGTCGGGAACTGCTGTCAAACCCAACCTTCAATAGCTCCATACAAAAGTCTAACAAAATCCTGCATGATCTTGGTTCTTCTTGGGATCTAATTGAAGAGCTTCTGCGGGAAAAAGACAGGTCACGTCTACAGGAAGCAGAGCTGGCGCAGCCCGCAACGACTGCCATCCAGGTCGCTCTAGTTGATCTGGCTCGTGAGTGGGGAATCGTTCCTGATTCAGTCATTGGCCACTCGAGTGGTGAAATTGGAGCAGCATATGCCGCAGGCTATCTCTCTCAGTATCAGGCCATGAAAGTATCATATGTTCAAGGTTTCTCTGCGGGCATATCTAAGAAGAAAGGCCTTGGAAAGGGAGGTATGCTTGCTGTTGGAGTTGGGGAGTATGATGTCGAGCCATACTTGGACATGCTGAAACAGGGAGTTGCAGTTGTGGCCTGTCAGAACAGTCCAAGTAGCACGACAATTGCGGGTGATGATGCTGCCATTTCGGAGCTTTCAGAGCTTCTCACACAAGACTCCATCTTCAATAGAAGACTGAATGTCGACACTGCTTACCATTCACATCATATGCAAGCAGCCGCTGGAGAAAATAAAGCTGGATTGGGGGATATTTTGGATGACACATCGCCAAACACTGGAATCCGGATGTTCTCTTCAGTCACTGGAGATCTTAAGTCAGAGGGATTTGATGCAGAGTACTGGACTACAAATCTTGTGAGCAAAGTCAGATTTTGTGACGCTTTGCAAGCGTTGTGTCAGTCGGAACAGACTTCTTCACGCAATTCTCAACGTCCACATATCTTCATCGAGATCGGACCTCATGCCGCCTTAGCCGGACCAGCAAGACAATGTATCGCAGATCTAATTGCTCCGATGCAGTACAGCTACACCTCAGCTCTGGTCCGTGGAAACGCAGCGAATCAAACTGCCTTAGCAATGGCTGGAATTGTTTTCAACCAAGGTTACCCCGTGAATCTGGCTAGAGTTTCCGCTTCTGATTCAACATCTAAAAATGCATCAGTATTGCATAACCTGCCTTCATATTCATGGGATCACAGTAAGAGGCATTGGCACGAATCCCGTCTCAGCCGAGATTATCGCTTCAGAAAACACCCATACCATGACTTGCTCGGTCTCCGGATGACAGACAACACACCTCTTAACCCATCATGGAGGCACATGGTTGGTGTAGAAGGCCTTCCATGGCTCAAAGATCACGTTGTGGATGGCCTCATGATTTTCCCCGGTTCTGGCTACATGACTATGGCAATAGAGGCCGCTGCACAATTAGCAGGGGACCGACATTCAGGAAAGAAAGTCAAGCGAATCTGTTTGAAAGATGTCTCGTTCCTCAAAGGCCTTGTTATCCCCGAAGGACGTGCAAGGGTTGAAGTTCAACTGAGTTTCAGCCCTATTGAATCATTTGACAATGCGAAAACAATGCAACATGGCTTCTCAGTCACAGCTTTCACAGGGGATGAACACTGGAATGAGTATTGTCGTGGATCTGTTATCGTGGAGTTTGAATCAGAGGGTAACGAAACTTTGTTTGGAACCCAGGTCACCTACGGAGACCTAGTAGATCAGCTCGATCTAACGTCTGCTAAGCGTATTCCGTCCGGCGATTTATACCAGGAGCTCGAAAGAGTAGGCAATGCCTATGGACCGACTTTTACGGGGATTCAGGAACTGATAATACATGACGATCGCGCCGCCTCTCGCGTTGCGATTCCTGATGTGATCTCGGTAATGCCGGCTCAACATATACGACCACATATTATTCATCCTTCGACTTTGGACATCCTATTACACACCAGCTTGCCATTAGTCAACGAAAGGCTCGGCGCTGGGTCTGTGATGCTGGTTCATATCCAAAGCCTAGCGATCTCCCCAGAAATTGAGAACGTCTCTAGCAAACTGCTCTCAGCTATTACCACACTTACATCAAGTCACTTCAGGGCAGCAGAAGCGGATCTTATGGTTTTCCCTGGTGATGCTATTGCAACAGCAACTCCTGTTATCGCAGCCTCCGGCATGGAGTTACGTAGTTTGGCCTCTGGGCCGTTGGAAGACGCGAATACACAAGATGGGCGAGATATTTGCTACGACATGAAATGGGGCCCAGATGAGAAATTTCTCTCAGCAAAGCATATCCAGCTGGCGCAGCATTCAGATTCGGAAGATCAGCTATCCCACTACTATGATCTTATGGCTCAATACTTGGAGCACAAGGCTTTCAAGCAATCGGGTCTCTCCGTTATCGAACTAGGTGGTAATGGAGGAGGCGCTACTCTAGCATTCCTGGAGGCCTTGCAGTCCTACGACTGTCGCCCGGCTGTTTATAATTTCACTTCCAAAGATGATTTCGAACATGTACAGAATGAACTCCAGGATTGGGCTAATATCGTTAATTTCCGAAAGTTGGATATCGAGAAGGATGAACTTGACCCAGCGTTTGAACAAAACTCTTATGACATTGTCCTAGCTTGCAACAGTATCAGCATAACCTCTGATATCAGTTTGGTTCTATTAAATGCTCATAAGCTCTTGAAGGCTGATGGTGTTTTGTTGCTGATCACCGATGGCACGGAAAGCTTGAACCAATGGTCGGATGCCATGTCTCAGGCATCGTTCAAGTTGCAGTTTGCCACCCAGGATGGAAATTCGGCGTCCAAGTTCAATTTTATAGTTGCGAGAGCTATTGGAGATGTGACTTCATCAGTTTCCTCAGTTGTACTCGTCTCCGAGCCGAGCTTGCCTGTCAGCCTAAGAAGCCTCGCCACAGAACTCTCAAATGTGTTGAGCTGCAGCGGACTGCAAGTTTCCACATCCTCTTTAGACGCCAAAATGCACGATAATGCAATTCACATAATACTCGATGATGGCTCTAAACCTATTCTGTCTGATGTTGAGCCAGAGAAATTCCGTCAAGTTGTGGACCTCGTGCAGGGACCTTCCAAGGTTATCTGGATCAGTGCACAAGATGACGAACGACATATAGTCAGCCCAAAGAAGCACCTCATCAGTGGATTGGCAAGAACAGCGCATGCGGAGAATGATGATCTAGAAATGGTTACGATTGATGTGCAACAGACACTTGATCAAAACACACAAGGTGGAATAGTTCAATTCCTGTCCGAAGTGGTCAGGTCTGTTAGCAATAAAGACAGCCTAAGAGAGAGAGAATATGTTTACAACGGCACTGATGTGTTGGTTCCGCGACTCATTCCTCACGCTGCTCTCAATCAACAGGTGTCTGGCAAAAACGAGATAATCATATGTTCAGAGAGCTTTGTTGGATCGCGAGTGCCCCTCCAGCTTGATGTCCAGAAGGATCCTCTCGCGCACCCTGTTTTCGTGGAAAGTATAGCTCAAGATGAACCTCCCCAGGACGATCACGTCGAGATCGAAGCAAAGGCGTTTGGTGTTCTTTCTTCCAAACCGCGATCCGGTGTAAGTGTTAACGAGTATGCCGGTCTCATTACTGCTAAGGGAGCTTGTGTATCTGGCTTGGAAATTGGTAACCGGGTTATTGCCCTAAGTCCAGTATCTTTCGCAAACCGGATAAGGGTCCCCGCAGCCCTAGTCCAGTTACTACCGGACCAGATCTCTTTTACTGCTGCCGCGGCGTTGCCAATTCCCTTCATGACAGCTTCCTACGCGCTAACTGATATCGCAGACGTTCAACCTGGGCAGCTTGTATTGGTGGATGGTGCCACGAGTGACATCGGTCAGGCAGCTCTATCTATTGCACAACACCTCGGAGCAGAAGTTATCGCTGCTGTGTCCAGAGTGGATCAGGCAGCATTCCTTACAGACTCGTTCAAGATCCCATCCACCCACATTGTTTCTCGTGAAAGCCACCTTGGCCTACGTCAGATACAAAAGCTTGTTGGATCCAATGGCTTGGATGTCATACTCGGCTGCGGAAGATCTTCTGTCGCAGCTGAGGTTAGTAAAGTGTTAAAACCCTTCGGAACATTGGTTTACATCAGACATCACGGAAACGAGTCAAAATATCATGGCATTGCACATCCCTCTAATGCAACTGTCTCAACTTTTGATCTCGAGTCCCTTCTTCGTGCTAAACCTCAGAAGGCGTCTCAACTTCTTGAAAGGGTCATTGGAATGGTTAACAAAAATTTGTCTGTTGCACCGCAGAAAGTCACGGTCTTGCCACTCGATGATCTAGAAGAGGCATTGAAGTTAGCTCAGCAAGATGTCATGGATAAGTACGTGTTGGAAGTTCGGGAAACCTCCGTTGTGAAAGTTGCTAGGGCAAGCTACAAACTCCCAAAACTCGAGCCGGACGTTACATATGTGGTGGCTGGTGGCCTAGGTGACCTAGGTCAGAGGTTACTTCATCTGATGAGTAAGGCTGGTGCTAGATACCTTGTAACTCTTTCAAGGAAAGGAGCCGATGCTGATGAGTTCCTGAAAATGGAAAAGGAACTTCAGGAGATCAACCAAGGCTGCTCGTTATTGGCAGTGAAGTGCGACGTGTCTCAAGAACAGAGTGTTCACGCTGCTTTGTCTGAGATCAGAACGAGAGGGTTTCCGGTTGTTAAAGGCGTTATACAGTCAGCTGTCATATTACGGGGTTCAACTCTCGACACTATGACTGCTGAAGTATTCAACTCTGTACTTCAGACAAAGGCTCGAGGTACTTCGAATCTACAAACGGTTTTTGCATCGGAGGGCTTGACCTTCTTTATCTCGTTCTCATCGGTGATGAATATCATCGGCGGCAAAGGGCAAGCCAACTATAATGCTGGAAACTCGTTTCAAGATTCCCTTGCACAGTTCGACAGAAGCTCAGGCTGCTTTTATATGTCTCTTAATATCGGTGGAATTGAAGACGCTGCTGTAAACAATGAAGCCATCATCCAATCCATTCGACGGCAGGGCCTTACTCGGATTACTAATGATGAATTACTCTCCTATTTCGAGTATGCATTGAGTGCCGATGCACGTGAAGCTGGATGCCATCAACCCGTGATAGGTTTCACACCCGAGACTATTGCTGGAACGACCGCTGTCAATGGTGCTGCTCATACATTGATGTTTACTCACGTCCGGCGTGCTTCTGCAACGGAAGCAGAGAATGATGTGGTTAAGCAGAAGACCTTCAGAGATATTATTAAAGAGACTGCGGACAAAGAAGAAATTTCTGCGTTTGTGGCTCAAACTGTGGGAGATAAGCTGGCGGATATGATTGCGATCGATCCAGCTGATATAAATCTTGGCTCTTCTATTACAGACTATGGTCTTGATTCTTTGATTGCAATTGAACTTCGCAATTGGCTAATGACAGAATTTGACGCGCCTATTCGGTCCTCTGAGGTTCTCGACAGCCCTGATATTTGGACTCTGGCACAGAAGGTGACGTCGCGGTCAAAAATGATTGCAGCCTAGATGTGAAATGGAGTGTGTGTGTGTGTGTGTGAGAGAGAGAGAGAGAGGAGGGGGGGACTTAAATTTGCGATTTGTATTTCCTTCGTTATTCCTTTTAGACAGGTATATAGATTTCTTATGATATTTTATGTTTACACATGGCACTTGCATACGCAATTTGGGCTCTCTGCTTTGAAGATCAGTGATTAATTGAAGATGCTCAATGGCCGAATCCATAAACAGAGATAGGAACAAAAATTACGGTATCGTGAGTTTAGGATATAGCGCTTTGACTACTGAAGGGTTAATATTATTATGTCCGCTACACCTCTAAGAAGGAGTAATCGGATGAGAGGAATCGAAATCTGTTTGTGGGAGCCATTATGAGGAAAGCGAGCCTTTTGGTCTCCAATGATCATCAAAAATGATTCAACTTTCAAGTAGCATCAATGGCCTATCTATATTATTTGTTTATTTGTTTGCTTTGAATAACGAGCGCTCTATAGCATTGATGCACTAATCCCTAGAGATTTCAAGGGAGTTCCGTGGAGAAAGGTGAAAAGGCGTTAAACCGCTAAAAAGGGAATCAGCAATGCCCCAATACAGTAAACGATCCCTTGTACTCTAAAAAGAGCACACTAAGAGCGCTTGCAGCACGAGGGCCCTAAACATATCCCTGTTCCAATAGCAGATTTTGTCTATGTATTCTACCATATTCTCCGTACTGTCGACAATTTCGCTGCTTGGCAGAGAACATCATATCTAAAGTTGCTGGAAATTTATTCTATCAAGATAATCGAAATGAATGCGCGGTTTCGGATCTCCAAAAAAAAAAAGTGTTTGCCTTTTCCCGTCAGAATAAATATAGGGCCGCTGCTAGCTGCGCTGTGTTATGTACCAAACTACATTGAGAATTTATCTCTAGTGGGGAGCTCAGACTTGGGGAAAAATAATTTTGGATCACAAGTATATCGGGTTGTGTTCCTTCTTAATTACAATCACGATGATGGCGTGAAGCCTTTTCCCATTTCTACATTCATATTCTCGTTAGACAAGGTGATACATGTCTAGAGGAGGGTGATAGACTTTTTGACCTTATGCTAGATGCAACACAGGATCTGTCTCATATGGAGAAGCCTCAACGAAAATTGCTCAATTCTCTAATGCATGTACAAGGTACTCTAGACTTGTTTGGTCTAAAACTAAGAGTTATGAAATCCTGTCAAATCAGTGGCTGGTGGAATGACAATGAGATATAATATGTCTCCTTATTCTCGCTTTCCCAGAAGGCGTTGGGCCAGTGCTTTCCAATTCTAGCATGGCTTTAACTAGCAACCCTCTTTAGGAGGTTTCGATGTATCTATGTTTTATTCACAACTATGCCATCAAAACCCCTGGTGAAAAAGGAAGGGTGTACAAAAACCCTTGACGCTATGCAGAAATTGTATCTTAGTTATAGAGCACTATTCAATGATGTGGAAATCGCCCTTTCTCTCTCTTTTCTCATCTGATATTCAGGAAATATATTACCTATATTTTGTGACATCTGTTTGCATTTGTTGTTACAAGTGCAAACAACCTTTGATCCGTTGTGCGCTTCGAGAAACTACAACACCAAGTAATATCAAAGTAATACCATTCTGAACTCGATCGCCCCACTTTACATCCGAAGTTCGATGCACATTATGAAATAGTTGTATCCTAGCATTGAGAATATATTGGAGCTTGGAAGGAGATAGGATTTTGGCTCCTTGCGTTCCCCGAGGCCCTCTCAAATGATACACACATATTGAGATAAGTAAGGAAACTACTATTCATGAGATGCATCCGTTTTTCCTTTTTGACTCTTACCCAATATAATGGTGCTTAAGTCTCCAACAGGAAGAGTAAAAGGGAAGTCAACCGAATCCAGCAGTTGAGCTACAAAGATGTACCATATGGGAATACAAAGAGCAAAAGCAACCGCTCCAGCAACCTATAGCAAATTAGCAGGTTAAGATTACGACAAAATACTTTAAGGAACTTAAAATACTTACGATTTCCAATTTCGCCGCTATATCACTATTTCCTGAGGCTAATTGAAAATGAACGGCAGCCATCAAGCCGAAGGTGACTATGAGAAGCAAAATTCCACAGAAGAGACATATGTTTGTGCGAATAGAGCATACAAGGAACACCACCGTGATGAGTGCCAAAACAACATAGTACAGACCTGAAATACAGTCAGCCTTACCTATATTCTAGCAAGAAAGAGGAATTATATTAACATACCAACTGTAGCATGATACTCAGGCGCGTGCACACCTTCTAGAGTGTCACCTGTAGGCGAGTAATTGATTCCGACAGAAAACCATGGGATAATTGATGTGCCCTGGACAAGCCAGAAAGTTCCTGATTGCCAATAAAAATAAAGTTTTAGTTTATATATTTGACACGAAAACGCGTGTATATAGGAGCTTAACGTACCATATGTCATAAACAGGGCACACGAGAATGTATTTCCGAGAAGCCACTCTCCAATCGCCCCCAATATCTGAACGATGCCGCCAAAAAATATGTACACTGGGCTACACTCACATAATTAAATAAGTAGAGTCCTAATTTGAGGGTGGGGAGAAATTGAAGCTCAACGCATACATTATAGCGCCCCCATTACCTCCAGAGCCTCTCCAGCCCATCAGCGACATTGCCGTCGGCGTTGCGGCTATCAAAAACCCAATCAATGAGACCGGTGTTGGATTTCCAAAAGTTCGTCGCAAATTCCCAGCGGCCGGCATCTTAGGGGTCAGGTATAGTTTTTCAAAAGCATCACGAGAGATTGGCAAAAGCACACTCTCTGCCGTTTGAATACGGCGGAGGTGCTCAGCGCCAGAAGCATCTGGCTTTTCAGTGGGCATGTTATGAGACATTGCAAATCGTTATGTTAAAGATATTCCGGAGGGTTAATCCGATACTCAGGCTGCGGGAGTTGAGTTGAAATCTTGGCCAAAGATTGTCAGTTAGGGAGGCACAAACGAATATATTATATTGTGTCTGGACCCTACCAGCGTGCCGACTCAGCTTCCCGGCGCAATCTCCACTGTGGCTTGTTGCATTGATCTTACTTATTACACGGAATCGGAATCGGAGCCGATTTAGACTCAACTAATATGCTAATGAAGTTTCTTTTCAGTCTACTCTGCGCTCCGTACGGTGCACGGAGTAGATCTTAACCTGGGGTATTTGCGGGGTAATGCTGCTAAATTCAAATCCCCACAATGCTTAATATTCCGCCAATATCATTTGGCCGGAATTAAATGTGCTTTAGCCAATAGCGCTATTCAGGTTGATGTAAAGCATTTACTATGGATAATGCATAACCAACCGCGAGATAAGCATTAAGGAGAGTATCGAATTGTGATAAGATAAGATAGCTCTATAATAATGAGAGAGTAGTCCCA
>PXNZ01000477.1:17177-38416 GCA_003012085.1 Trichoderma brevicompactum | reverse complement strand
ATTCCCCCCCATCCAGCCCCACGGTCGAGGCTGTTTGCCCGTGCTTCTTTGCCTTTCTCTTCGTGTCTAGCACCGCAGGACGGGTTGGGCTCCTCACTCCTCCGCGTCCGGGCCCTTTTCTTCGTTGAATCTTCTCCCGCCTTGCATCCATCATCGTCCGCCCCGCCGCTGCTGCATGGTCTCTCTGATCCATCATTCGCCTCCCTCCGTCCCCGACGACCCCCATTCGTCTGCCGTCTAATCGTCTCTGCTGAAGCCGCCAACTAAGATCCATCATGGCCGCTGCCCCCCGACGTAGAAAGCTCATCGGCCAACGACGCCGAGTCGAGGACGAGGGCGACGATGAGGGCCGTCCGGAGACGCTCGAGCTGGATGACGACTCCCTGACCGAGGGCTCCGTCATTTCGGACGACCACGATGGCGCTGACGATAGCGACACCAGCAACATCGACGAGGTGTCGCCCACCTCACCCAACGCACGCAAGTCTGCCAACGGGGCCGCAAAGGGGGCCGGTCACAGGGCCTCCCGGGCAGGCGCCCAGGGAGATGGCAGCAAGTCTGTGTCGGATACGGAGCTGATGCTCCATGGTTTGTCCATTGCGGATCGGCCGGACTCTGCACAGGAGATGCAGTTCGACGAGGTGACGGTATCGCCACCCAAATCGCCCTCCGCTCCCGTCATTGTCAGCTCCTCGTCTGCCATGCGGTCCCAGCCTACGCAGCCCGCCAATCGACGCCGGCAGGAGCACGAGGATTACAAGCGCCGGAGGGATGAGGACCCGGCCTTTGTGCCCAACCGGGGGTCGTTCTTCATGCATGATCATCGGCATCCGGGGCCGGCCGCGAACGGCTTCAGGCCGTTTGGGAGAGGTCGGGGCAGAGGTGGTGGCCGTGGTGGCGTGGGGGGCCCGTATGCCCCATTCAAGTAAGTGGTTTGGTCTTCGTCGTCGTCGTCGTTTCTTTATCCTCAACTTGCTGGCCCCTTACCCCCATTCCTCCTTGTTCCCCCTATCTAACATCATCAGCAGCCATCTGCACCACCCCGCCGATCCGACTACGAACTCCCCATGGACGCACGACATGCACGAGACTGTCGCAGACGTGATCCCACGTCGTTCTCGGCAGGCACCTGTTGAGGAAGGGCCGCCTAACGGCACCGGCTTCATCCCAACGTGCGAGCCTAGTGCTACTCCGATCAATAGAACACTGTCGACTGAGAAACACATTGGCAACGCCCAAGTCCGGGTCATTCTCCCAGAGATTGCGACCTCCAAGGTCTTTTCTGGCATCCCGGTCAAGCAGTATACCAAGCTCCCTGACCACCGCCCGCCCCTTCGTAGGGACAAGCCGGTGCGCATCTCGCTGCCGAACCACCCTCCGCGATACATCTTCCCCGCCCCGGATCGGTCTTTCACGTTCATTCCTCGCGCACTGCGCCCCAACCAGCAGCGACTCCGAGGTAAGCCCCGGTCTGCATGGGGCTCTGTCGGTGGATTTTCACGGAGGACCAGCATATTTGGCGGCAGTTACTATGGCGGAAGCATATACTCTCCCAGCGTTGCCGTCAGCAGGCGATCATCCATCGTGATGCACGACAGGGACGCCATCTTCTCGCCTACCGGGTCGATCATCTCTCGCGCTGCGCCTCAGGCTGATAACAGGCCTGTGGTCCGTCTACCTCCGGCCCCTCAGACATTCAACGTGCCGCCTATCGGGGCGGAGGAGCTGTCAAGCCAGCCGGAAGCATTCGTTGCCACTGTACAGGAGACATCGATTGTTGACATCCCGCAACCGCAAGTATATCCTCTCCCACAGAAGCCCAACTTCCAGGAGAACCTTCCGGCAAACATTCCCATGCACCAGCCTCGGCCTCAAAAGAACATATCCGTTGCAGATATCGAATCCCCGACCCTGTCACAGAATGCCTCGGCTTTCCAGCAAGCCTTCCATCAGCAAGTTCCCTTGCAGATCGCAAACGGATACCAGGACTCGCACGCCCGCCGGCCTTCGCACCCGACTCACGTCTCGACGGGCACGCCCCTGTCCCAGATTCCGGAGCGAGCCATACATGCGGCGCCGTTCCAGCCAAATGCATATGGCCAAGTCCCTTACTACGGCCAGCAGCCGTATCAGCCTCACCCTCAGCAAGGATACTACTATCCGCACGGCTACTCTGGCCCCAGCATGCCCCCCTCGGCGGTCACTGCACCCCCATTTGTCCCTCAAGGACAACCGGGCATGCCTGGAAGCTTTACGCCTCAGAACCCTGTCGAGCAGCCAGCGGTCACTGTGACGGGGCCGCCAGCACCTCCCAACACGAACCTCGTTGCCCAAGAAGTCAATGGCATGGTTTATTATTATGATGCTTCTCAGCTGTCCTCGGTGAACCCTTACCAGCCATACCCTACTTCGCAATCATACCAGCCCAGTGTCATGGGAATGGGCGGCATGGTGACTCCCAGCCCTGACGGCTTCTACTATCCCCAACCAGCGCCGGGCATGGTCTACTACTCACAATAGCCTTGTGGGTCGTGCGGTGGATATCACATCAGGCATGCGTGATCATTGGCTTCTCGTTGCACATCATCATCTTTAATATCTTTATTGCAGCCCTCACACATCTCACTCATTCTCACGCGGTTTTATGTCGAGTCATTTTTTTCCCCCTTTGGAGTCATGGGTTGGGTCTCTGCGCATCATTCTTATCCCTTTTGTGGTTGGGTGGTCGGGTGCTCAAAATCATGAGTTTTTCCTCCTTTTTTCAACGCCTTTGTTTTGTAGTTTTTTTCTTCTTTTCCTTCTATTGTCTCATATTGCGGGCTCTGGATTGGCCAGTGGGGAAATCCAAGAACACCCGCCGTGTCTTTGTATTGGAGTGGTACGGATTTTCTTGAAAACAAAAATAAATATTGAGGATTGGAGGCCAGGCGATGCTTTTTGTGGCCTTCAAGTGGCCAGTTGCGGTTGTCATCACGGTCATTGTCATCTGCGCTGTGGATGGGCCAGATGTTGTGGAAGATGGAGAATATGTTGAAGGGGTGTGCTTTTTTGTCTGAGCTAAGGGGGGAAACCGCATAAGTAGCTGGGAGCGGATCATGAGAGCGATTCTGTAGCGGCTTCTCTTTGCTCATTTGCCCTGTTAGTTCGGATGTCTTGTTCACCTTTGTACGCTTGGGTGATTCATTGTGCTGTTCATGGCAGCGGCGTTTGGCGGTGTTTGGAGGCATTATGTAGTAGCTTTTAAATCTGCGGGAATGGAGTTGAATTGTGCGGAAATGCTTTGTGTCTGTCTACCTCTTTTCTTCTGATTTCATTTGCATATCATTGTCAAGCGAAGTACCTGTTTCCTTTTACATGATGCTTTGACCGAAATGAATGGTGTGAGTGATGTTAGTAAAAGTTATGATTTAAATGCCGTACAATATATACGAAATTCATCTCCTATAGTAAGTGGCTGATGGTATAATAGACGGATGTGCCCTCTACGTTGAAAGTGAATCCTGCGGAATTCGTTGGCGCAGTCCTTCATGGCGGCACTTGTGATGTTAGACCTCGCAGAATATAACGAAGGTGGAATTTGTATTATTGAAAACGATATGGAGTGTCGGATGATATACTAGTTCATGGACAGCATTTTACAGCACAGCATTTTACAGCACAGCAGGGTGTCGGGAACATTGGACCTGAGGTTTCCCTCAGCAATGGCGTGATGCTCTCTGGGAAGAAGGACTGGATGTTTCCTAGGACTGCTGCACTGCGGTCAGCTTGTGGACAAGGTAAAGTATGCGTCGTAACAGAGATGATTACTTTGGTATTCTGACCAGAGTAGAGCGGATTGGAAGAGGGTAGCTAGAGTCTAGCAGAGGAGAAGCTACATCAAGCCCAGTATTCGTCTATAAAAGCAATAGATTATCGCATAATATTAGGATGCTATTTGGAGTTTGGTAAATGTCAGGTCAATGTTGGGTGACTACCGGAATGAGGCGGGGAGTAATGTATGGAATATGGTTCTCTCCAGAGAGCTCCTTGATTCGTCTTGAAATCCTTTTTTTTTTTTTTTTTTACATCCTTCTGTTCACCTTCCCATTTGCCTCAATACCTGGCAGATGCATTCATGATCTTGTCTCCATTTGTCATTCTCTGTAGGTAGGGAACTTGCTCTATTTCCGTGGCACACGCGACGCTTGTTGATTAGTAGTACTACTAATATATACATGCCGCAATGAATTATATGCCAATTATGCAAGCAAAAAGGCTAGAGCATCACAACCGAAAAATCACCACTCATAAGTATCCGTCTGTCTTGGAAGCTGGTCGCTCAAGTAACTGTACCTCCTCGTTTTCGTGGTCCGTGCAATCTTAGCACCTTATGAGTGCTAGCTACCAAGGTAAAACATGCAGAGACGGATGTAATCTTTTACGGTGGCAATGGCAGGTTCAAGTTAAAGTGGCTGCTGATGCCGAGACCAAAAATCCAGAGCAATGGGTCAGCCGCCTGCGTCTGGATTTCGCTCACGGCAGTACTACTACTACTAATAATAATAATGCAAGGGGGATTACTACTTTATACCAACTTGGCGGGCCATGCGGAAGATGCAAGAAAAAGCAAACGCCTCGACAAAAGGGAACGATGCAATGGAGCTAAAAGCAAATCTCACGGACCAATATTTGATTGCCCTGGGAGGGGGTCCAAACGCTAAAGTGAGACATGTTGAGTCGAATAAATCAAAAACCTTGAGTGTAATGTTTGACGCCCGAAGTGGTCTGCGCGACAGAAATTTAAGTTGCAACTATGGGTTCTAGCCAGCCAGCCAAGGCTGTTTCTGACCTTGTCTCTCTCTCTCTCTCGCAGGGCAAAAAAGCAGCTTCCCTTCTCTGTTTGGGAGCAATTTTACCAGACCCATGTACCTCGGGATTTGCCCAGGTGCTGTGAGCAGGGACCACTAACAGCACTGCCATTTGTTTGCACATTACAAAGCACCTACCTATGTCAGCTTTTGTTTGTGAGAATAGCGAAAAACAGAATCAAGGCCTGTGCTTCCAATGACCGCCAATCACTGTGGGAGCCCTGTTTGGGATGCTCCGAGATGCCAGGCTCGGTGACACGATTTGTCGCCGCATTCGGCCCATCACGCGCACCGAGCGGAGCCCAGATTGCTTCACGCACTCGTACTATTGCGACAGGTGCAGGCATCTCATTGCACCGCAAGTATCGAGTACTTTGATAGGCCAGGGTCGCTCACCGAATAAGGTAGCATCGGGCGCCGGGATTGTGTTTTGCCTCGTTTGAGCGTCTGAGGCCCATCAGGGCGACGGACACAAAAGTCAATACTTGTAGCTACCTCAGGTATACTCCGTACAAGCTGTATGGACTACCTATTATGGTACTTGGTCTTACATTTGGAGATGAAAAAAAAAAAAGTCCCCAGATGGCTCAGGAAAGCTCCGCCGCCACAGCCATCATCCAATATTCTTGTTCTAGTTCTAGGGCCGGCGGAGAAGGTTGGCTAGCTAGGTAGCTATCGAGTGAGCAGCAGCAGCAGCAGCAGCAGAGCTTTGGGCTGTCGTAATCGGCTTTGGCATAAGCTGGGCAAGGCACCTATGGGATTGTGCGTACATACTGGCATTGTCTGCACTACGTGCCGTGGCGGCCGATCGAGCACAAATCGATGCTAGGCAATGGCCAGCCCTGAAACCGGGACAACCATTAACCTTATCCGCAGCATTTATGGTGAGATGTTGGTAGTGCTGCCCAGTAATAGCACTGCTGCTAGCATTACAAGTACGGTCTACTTGCAGTGGACTGTCGCCTGAGAGGGGTTGCCAAGGCAAGGGAGAACAAGAGGATCGTGTCTGCTTCTCGTAGCGTGTCGAGATGGTTGGCCGGATGGCTGGACGGATGGATGGCATGAGGGAGAGGCGCTGGCGTGGCTCCTCTGCAGCCTGGGCTCTTGTGTCGCGTTACTGGCTACCTGTCCCTCATCCTCGCCTCATCCGCACAACCATCAGCAGCGGAAGCCTGGACGCTTCCGTAGCGGTAGAAAAAAAAGAAACCATTGGCGTTAGCAGTGGCCAGTAAAGTCTGGAATCCGACGGCAGGCAAAAGTTGCCTTCTGACGCGGCGATGGAGATTTGAGTTGCCTACCAGGCGTCGCCCAGTGGCAGCCTAGCTTGCGAATGGAATGGCCGAGGGTACCGCAGGCTGAAGCAGCTTGTACTTGGTACACCGAGAGGCGGCAGCTGCTTCAGGTTTGTGTGTCTTGTCCGTGGCGCTGTAGCAAATCAACGGGCGCTGTATCCCGCGTGTTAGTGCGATGGCCCTGAGACAAGTTGCTGCACTTGCTATATGATTTCTTTTTTTTCGAATGTGATATTACATGTAGTGCTCCGTAATGTCATTAGTATATTTTTTTCTTTTTCCTGATTCCTTTTTTCGGGGGCCCTTTTTTTTCTTTCTAGGATAATCGTGCATCTGCAGCTTGCGCTTGGCCTCCTTTGGTGCTTGAATTGCTTCGCACCATGTCGCCATTGGCCGCCATTGGCCCACCATTTGGCACTGGTTAGTGGCAGCCCCCAGCCAGGCAAGGATTCATTCCGTCACCCGCCAGGGCGCATACAGTAAATTCCTGTGCGTAATGCACTGTGTTACCGCCGCTGCGTGTGCGCCAACCTTCTCCGCACTTGTCGCCATTGGCACTGTGAAGTCCTGGGCTAGTGGCTCCCCCCCCCAGCCCTCCACTGAGCACCCGCGGCATCAGTGCTGCCCGGCGCTGCACCTCAGCTGCGGGTACTGTACCAAATACAACTGCGGTACCTGGCGCCCACTCAGAGCTGTTGCTGGTGCAGCTGCGCGTCCCTGCACGTCTCTTTGGGAGTACTGCTACTACTACCACTTGTACTACTAGGTAGAGGTAGTCATCTGTCTGTCTCTCTGTCTGTCTGTGATGCGGGAGGCCCCAGCCCAAATCGCGGTGACTCGCCGTGGGCCGCTGTGGCTCCACCGGCAAAAGGTTGAATGTTGCCTCATCGCCTCCCTGTCGGTGTGCGGTGCTGGAGCCGAGCTCTGCCAGTCTGCGTCACTGCGCGGTCATGTAGCGGCACAGTACTCCGTACGCCTCGAGGTATCTGGTACTTGCGCCAGAGCACAGAGGGACCCAGATGCCCTGCGGCCCTCTCCAGTTTCCGGCTCTTCGCCTGCTGGCCGGCTCGCCTACCCCGGTCAGCCTGGCGTCTGGAGCTTCTCTCCCAACCACGCAATCGTCATCTCTCCTCTCTTTCTTTTTTACACACCTCCTCCTCTTCATCAACCATCTCCCATCTCCTTCTCCACCCGCAGAGGATCGCATCGCATCGCATCGCCTCTTGCTATTGCCATCTGTCCTCTAGTCGGTGGCATTTATAATAGAGCAGCCAAGCTCTCGATAGCATCCGTCAAAGGGGGAAAGCTGTTATCGCGTGAGTCGCTCTCTCGGTCGCCCACCGCTTCGTCACCGCGCTGGATTGCGTTGCACCTTACTGACACGCCATCCTCACCACCATAGGCTGCCCATCATGGCTTCTGTCCCCCAGCCTGGTCCTGAGACCATGGTCACCCTCAAGGTGACCTTTGAAGGCACCACTCGCCGGGTCAAGATGCCCCTTCGTGACATGGTACCGCGGATTCTTGAAGAAAATGTATGTTCCATCAATCCTTCATCGGCAACATCACCCCAGTCATCATAATCCATCGATGATATGATGGGTGCCGCTCATCAGACAACCCGCCATGATAGCCATAGCGATGCCAAGAGATGCTGATGTTTGTGTGTTCATCTAGGTTCGACTCTTCCTCCGCATCGCTCCCGAGACCCATGTCATCATCGAGCGCTACTCCGACTCTGCCACCGCCTTTGTTGTTCTCGATTCAGATAATCTACCAGTCTACAAGCAGCTGTACAGAGCTGCGAAAGCCAAGTCAAAGTTGAAGCTTCGCGTTTCCGTTCTAGGACCAAAGACCACACCCAAGCCCGTCACAGTGGAAGATGAACCGGAAGCCTCGGTAGCAGAGACATCCGAGTCCACTGAGAGGGTTGCTCCTACGGAGAGTGACGCTTCGCAATCAGCGACGGAGTCTGCTACTGAAATACCAACGCCATCCACGGCTCCCTCGTCAATTACCCTGCTCTCGGGAGTTGAATTGCCTCTACGAACATCTTCATCTGTCCACCATGACGCAGCTGAGACTGCCGATGTCGTCCAAGAGGAGGCCGAGGTCCCCGTTGCTCAAGCCCAGCCGGCAAATTTCGCTCAGTCCGCTCCTTTTGATCCTCAATCAATATACTCTTCTTTCCAGGACTATTGTGCCCCAGCCGCGCCGTCGCACCATGTCCTTGCCCCCGCTCCGTTTGCTGTCTGCTGCAACAACTGTGAAAAGACGGTTTCGGATGTCCACTATCATTGCCAGACTTGCGATGATGGTGACTTTGATCTCTGCCAAGCCTGCGTTGACCAGGCGGTCAGCTGCTATGATGACAACCACTGGCTGATCAAGCGGACAATGGTAGACGGCCAGCTCATCGCCAGCAGCACTGAGAGAATTGAGCCCAAGGCTCAAGCCAAGAAGCAGGACGAGAGCCTTGCGCAAGAGGACTCTGTCCTCGAATCGATTGAGCAACCTGAGAGAGAAGAGAAGGAAACCATCAAGACTGTCCGACCTGAAAAGGTTTCGGAGCAGTCCGTCGGCGACGAGCCCTTGAGAAGCATCAATGTAGCTCGCGCGTTCCCGCCAAGAGTTCCATTTGTTGACCCTTCAGGTGCCAGATGGTCCTGCCTGGGCAACATGCGAACATGCAACTGCTGCGTTCAAGGTTTGTTCTCCCAAATGAACAAGCATTCCGTATCCCCCAGAGACTGTCAAGCTAATATGTGTCGTGACATGCAGAACTTCCAGAGTCCGAGTTCCTCCACTGCACAACTTGCGAGGATTTCGATCTCTGCCAAGTATGCTTCGCCAAGGATGCCCATGGCCATCATCCCAAGCATGCCTTCATCCCTGCTGTTGCAGGTACCAAGATGCCAGATCACATTACTGTCAGAATGAGTGCTGGTCGTAACCAGGCCCACCACGCCATTTGCGATGGCTGTGACAAGTACATCACTGGCATCCGCCACAAGTGCCTGGACTGCCCAGATTGGGATTACTGCTCCGACTGCGTTCCCAACGCTGCCTTTGTCCACGCCAACCACCGCTTCGCGCCCATCTATGAGCCTCTTGCAGACGTTCATGCCTGCGCGGTCGCTCAGCCGGTGCACATGGGTATCTGCTGCGATGGGCCGCTGTGCTCCAACACGCAGGGCTATCCCACTTACATCAGAGGCGTGCGCTACAAGTGTGCTGTCTGCCACGACCTTGATTTCTGTGCAAACTGCGAGGCTAGCCCTGCCAATGATCACAACAAGACCCATCCTCTCATCAAGTTCAAGACGCCCGTTCGCCATGTCAGCGTGACCACCACTGGTGAGCACCAGGACGGCAAGCGTATGCCTCCCATGGGAGACCGCGCCAGGAACCCCTTCAAGCCCGAGGAGACTGCGAACTTGGGTGACAGCAACTCCATCAACACCGTGCAGACGGTTGTTGACGTGAAGCCTGAGGAGCCTGAGAGAGAGGAGCCCAAGATTAAGCAGGAGCCTACTCCTGAGATCAAGGAAGAGATCAAGGAGGAGCCTACCCCGGAGATCAAGGAGGAGGAAAAGGTTGCCGAGGTTGCAGCGTCAGTCAATGAGCACGACCTCCGGGCCGTCTTCATCCGCGACTCTGTTTCTGATGGCACCATTATGCCTCCCAACCACGTCTTTGAGCAGACATGGGTGCTTCGCAATGAGGGCACTGTTACCTGGCCTGCTGGATGCTCCGTCAAGTTCGTTGGCGGTGACTACATGGGCCATGTCGACTCTGCCCACCCTGCTGGCATCTCCGAGCTCGTGTCGGCGTCGGAGTCAACCGTCTGCTACGCCCCGCTTGCCCCGGGCAACGAGTTCCCCTTCACCGTGCTCCTTCGCACCCCCGCTCGCGCTGGCCAGATCATCTCGTACTGGCGTCTGACCACTCCCGATGGGTTCAAGTTCGGCCACCGTCTCTGGTGCGACGTCAGCGTGCGAATGCCGCCTGCTGAGGTCCTGCCAGCCGCTCCGGTCGTGGAGCCCAAGAAGGAGGAGGACGCTCAGACTGATAGCGTCATGATCTTCCCCAAGCTTGACAAGGAGTCTCCTCATGCCAGCATCCACGGAGAGATTCAGACTGAGTCTGTCGCTGGAGACGAGAGAGCCCCGGGGACAGCTAGCGGAGAGGAGTATGAATGGGATGGCTCCGACGACGGTTTCATGACCGATGAGGAGTACGACATTCTGGACGCCTCGGATGAAGAGTACCTGGAGGATCGCGAGAACAAGAGGCTGAGGAAGTAGGCAATGGTTTTATGAACGACAACTTTTTGTAACGGAATATGGGTTTTGTTTTCGGCATGCGTTTCCTTGTTCTTTTCATCTCCCCTACCAAACGGGCCACAGTACTGTTTTCCCTTCCATCCCCTGTTATCGGGATCCCATTTTTGCTGGCAGTCGCAATGCCCTGTGGCGTGAACTCTCATGTTCAGAATGCCGGCATCAGACGACACAGACAAGAAGTCTGGCACCACTCTCCTTCTGATTTCATCTAGTAATTGTAGGAATTTGATTAGGCATAGGACTTCAATATTTACTGATATTGCTAAGTATTATATTCTGTGCATGGCCAATGTTTGTTCCTTTTTTTCTGCTTTCTTTATCCTGTGGTGCCCTCTATGCATGCACACACCTCTGTGTAGCGACGGGAGCTCTTTTTTTCGGAGGTGCAGGTAGGGGAAAAAAAAAAAAAGAGGTACCTCTGGAAAGGTACTCCTGCTGCCTCCTGTGGTGGTGCTCGGTACGGGATACCCGATGTGTACTTGGGACCCTTACGTGCAGCTCCACGGTATGATTGGCTGCTCCTACAAAATGCTCGGTTGCGTTAAGGCAAAAAATTCTGACGGAGTGACGTTATTGGGTGAGGCACGGCGGTGCTGCTGCAGCGCAGATGGTGTCCTGCTGTGGTAGCAGTGACCTCACACCCAGCGCCTGAGCATCGGCCCCAGCCGTCACAAGATGACCCGCGTCGCCCGCACGCAGCTTTATCGACTGACGGCTTACATAAGTGACAGAATTCTGATTTTTTTTTTTTGGCCCTCCCGTTTTCGCCTCAGGCGCCATCAAGGCAAAGCCTGGATTGGAGGGGGGCAGAAAAGCGGGCCCCGACCGTGTTGCTTGGCTTGCCGCCCTCTCTCTGCTCCTCTCCCACTACTAGTATAACCTACAGCCCCTTGCCGCGCTGCTCGTCTCGTTTTTTTTTTCTCTGCGTAGGTGCCGCCAAAACAAGCTGCGGGCCATCTCTCGACTCTCCCTCCGCCAAAACACCGTCGCTGGTTGTCGTGTCAACTCTCTACAACGACCACCCAGGGCTGGATGCGACTTATCTGCATCGGCGCTGCATCGCGACGACGTTTGACGAGCCCCTGATTTGTTGTCTGCTGGTCTCCGTTTTTGTTTTTTTTTTCCTGCTGTGAATCACCACGGCCGCTTGTGCTCTTTGCGAGTGCTTGCCCACGACGGTTTTTTTTTTTTTTTCGCCTCTAGTCTTTGTGGACTACGCTTCTGTCACCCCTTGGCCGTTTTCATCCACCTACCCTGACGCGACGCAAAATATATCGTCGTCGCGCCTCGGCTCTAATCACTGAACCTCAACCATCCTTTTTCTCTCTCTCACATCTCCCATCTACCCACCTTCTTCTTGTTGCCGCCATGGTTACCTTCGCCCTTCCCGGCGAATATGACGCCGCGGAAAGCAGCACTCCCAAGTCACGTCCTCCTCTTCCCTTCGCGAAGCGCACTTACGTCGCGACGCCATATGCACACAAACGCCTGGGAACGCCTCAGGCGGCTTCATCGCGCAAGCTGTTGATAACGCGCGATGAAGTGTCATCAGGCAACCCGAACGGCAACTCGGTTTCCACCTCACGCAACAACCTCTTCAGAGCCTCCGTCGTCGAGAGCCCTCCGACGAGCACCTTTTCTCCCAGCATCCCTAAGAGCACGCTGAAGAAGGTCTTTGCTCCCGGCGTGACTCCCGTGCCCAGTCGCGTCTACCGCGAGTCCACTGCTCACGCGACGCCTCGCGGCCTGTCTGCGCACTCCTCAGACAAGGAGCTGTTCAACATGCGAATCACTTCTCCGCCTCCAGAGCTGACCGGCGAGGTCCTGGCTAACAAGGTTCCAAAGGACTGGAACTCCAAGGGATCCATCTATGCCGATCAGTTCTTGGCTCATCTTTGCCCTCCAGACCTCGACGACGAGCAGCGTCGCCAGTTCTTCTGCATTCTCGATCTCCGTCGACTGAAATATGCCGCCAACGAGATCTTCACTAAGAAGAGCTGGAAGCTCAACATCATGAACTTCGCCAAGGAGTTTGAAAAGAGCCGAAGCATCATTCTGCTCAGATATGGACTCTACGAGTTCCAGAGCGTCAAGCCGTCCAAGGAAGTCCTCAAGAGATGGCGACGAGAGCATGGTCTGCCTGATCCCGAGGAGGAGGAAGAAGAGGCAGAGGCCATGGACGGCACGCCAAGCAAGCCGGCCGCTTCGAAGAAGCGAAAGGCCGATGACAATCTTTCCAAGGAGACTGCCGATGCTGCTGAGAACGTGGCTACAGCAGGCAAGCGAAGGGCCACCGTCAGAGATGAAGCAGACGAGCCCACCGCCGCTACTCCAGCTCTAAGCAAGAACAAGAGAAAGTCTGTAATCACCGAGGAGTCGCCTGCCAAGCTGCAAAAGGCAACTCCGTCTTCTGCCAAGTCGCTCTTTGAGAAGATTGCAAACAAGTCGGCTGCTGCTTCTCCTGTTCCCGTTAAATCAGTCGAGAAGAATGCCGCCAACGGCAGGCTCTCTCGCTCAGTTTTCACCAGCCTGAAGCCTCCGGTCAACGGCGCCAGCAACGGCAACATCTTTGGCTATCTGTCTGACGCTAGCTCCGCCAAGAACAGTGGAATTGAAGCTGATGCCGAGAGCGAGACCGATTCTGACAATGAAGAAAGCCAAGAGGCTGCGCAGAGCGATGAGCCTAGCGGCGCAGCTAGCGGCGCTGGTGATGTTTCGTCCCAGGCCGGATCCAACCTCTTTGGCACCAAGCCTTCAACTGGCTTTGGCACTGGCGTATCCAGCGCTGCAGGCACAAGGGAGAGCACTCCGGGGCGTAGCCTGTTTGAGCGCATCACCAAGGGTCAAGATGGGCAGCCTGTGCGGGCCGATGAGTCGCTGGAAGCAACCACTCCCAAGAACCCTCCACCATCGTCTATAAACCAGACTTGGAACCCTACCACTACTCCCATCAAGTTTGCCCCTGCAGCGTCTGCTCCTCAGAATGGTTCGCTCTTCGGCAAGTCCACCTCCACTCCCCCGGGCTCCATCTTTGCGCCTAAGAGCACTGCGCCGTCCAACATTTTCGGTGTCTCCAAGCAAGATCAAAGCTCCAAGGCGAACACGCCTATTTCAGAGGCTGATGCGACTGGCGGAGAGTCTGATAAGGAAAATGACTCTCAGCCTACCAAGAGGCTGTTTTCTGAACCCAAGGTGTTTGCCCAGCCAAGCCCAGCAACGTCGCTCTTTGGACTCAAGCCCGCCGCGGCCGAGCCTGTTAAAGTGAGCGAGCCCGCCAAGCCTGCTACTGCTACTACTACGAATCTATTTGGCGCCATTGGGAATTCTGATGCAACCTCCAAATTATTTGGTGACGTCAAGACGTCGATGCCCTCGGCACCTACTTCTGCCCTCTTTGCTCCTAAGAAAGATTCCGAGAAGCCTAAGACCAATGGTCTCTTTGGCGCCTCAGACACAGCAAACCCCCTGACCGGCGCTTCTGCAGCTCTCTTCGGAATTAAGCCAGCAGCACCGGCGGCAGCTCCTTCAGCCCCCATCTCAGCTCCCTCTCCCGCCCCTACCAGCAACCTGTTTGGTTCTGCACCGGCGGCGGCGCCCGCAACAACCACTCCCGCTACCTCAACCAACTTGTTTGGCACTGCGGCTCCTGCAACTACATCTACATCTCTGTTTGGAGCCAGCACCTCTGGCTTCAACTCTGAGCCTGTTAAGCTAACGCCGGCTCCCGCACCGACCACCAACCTGTTCGGTGCCGCTTCCACAGCTCCAACATCTTCCTTGTTTGGCGCTCCAAGCTCTGTACCGGCCAAGAAGGATCCTTCTCCTCCTGCTGCAGCCCAGCCCGCCTCCACACCTCTGTTCACCTTTGGATCAGCGGCGGCTGCGGGCCCCAAGCCCACCGAAACCTCTCAGGCAGCTGCTAAGTCTCTCTTTGGAGCTCCAAAGTCACCTCCCGCTACATCTTTGGCTTCCGGTTTGTTTGCTGGTAGTCCTATGAAGCAGGACGAGGCATCGCCGGCCAAAAAGCAGTTCAACGGCCTCGGCACTGATACGACGGTGGCCCCTCCCCTGTTCAGCTTCGGCGGAGCAGGCACGAGCTCAAGTTCCAATTTGTTTGGCAGCTCAATGAGCTCTACTCCTGCTCCTGCTCCCGCTGCCGCTCCCGCTCCCATTTTTGGCGCTGCCCCGTCAAATGCTGCGTCTGGGGCTGGAGACAGCAGTAGCAGTGGTGGTGGTTTCAACTTCAACTTTGGATCGGGAGGAACATCGTCTTCTGCAGGCGGTTTCAACAACCCTTTTGCGTCCAGCAACACTGGCGGGAACTTGACCCCGGCCCCTGCTCCGGCTCCGGCTCCGGCCCCGGCTTCTGGAGGCATGTTCACTTTTGGATCGTCCACCACCCCGTCAGGAGGCTCTGGAGGGTCCGGAATGTTCCAGTTTGGTAGCGGCACCGGAAGCCAGCCTTCTCAAGCAGCAACGCCTTTGTTTGGTGGCGCTTCGGTGTCCACCACCAGCGTGCCTTCTTTCACCACCACGGCACCCTCAAATCAGCCATCGACATCCATGTTTGCCTTTGGAGCAAGCCAGCCTTCCTCCGGGTTCAACCTCCTTCCGCCAGCTGGTGGCTCCTCGACCACCGGGACAAGTAAGTCTCCTTTTCCGCACCGGAAAATCGCCCCGCTAAAGCGTCGGGTCTAGACTCTCCGTTCAACCTTGGGGGAGGCTCTAGCTTGGCAACCACACCAGCTGGCGGGACTCCGGAACCATCGGCCCAAGTGACAACGAACAGCAGTACTGCTGATAACAACGACGAGGATGGCGAGAAGCATGAGCAGATCAGCTTGACAGATGGTGCAGAGAAGGACGAAGAAGTCTTGCACGAGGTTCGTGCAAAGGTGCTGAAGTTTGTCCCCGCTGGGGAAGCATCAGAAGGCGAGGAGAAGAAGTCGAAGAGCCCTTGGGCCACCCAAGGCGTTGGCTCTTTGCGCTTGTTGAAGCACAAGGAAACCAATGCGGTGCGCTTGCTTTTGCGAGCGGAGCCCAGAGGCAACGTCGCCATGAACCGGTCTGTGCTGCCAGATCTATCATACAAGGCGGATGAGAAGTATGTGAAAATGACTACGTCGAATGAAAAGGGTGACGGCCTCGAGACGTGGATGATTCAGGTGAAGACGAAAGATTTGGCCAAAACACTGGCCGAGGCGTTGGAGGCACACAAGGCGTTAAACAAGAAATAATGTGGAGGGACGACAAATGCATATTTACGGCTGGTTGTTCACCAAGAAGCGGGGGAAACGGGGAGCTTATGGTTTGTTCCTTTTTAGCATTGCGGGCGTTAGAAAGCATTGAAACTGATGCAGTTTGGTCTTTGTTTCCGGCTGGGTTCTGTGAAGAATGAAGCTCTATATATCCCAGGGAGCAATCACGCCCTTTGATTGTGATGATTTATCCTACCCCCCCAAATATCATGATACTGTAATACCTTTGTTTGTACGTTAGGCATACTTACTAGCTGGGCCCTGGGGATGAGGCCTTTTGTAGAAGATAAAAAAAAGTCGATTCTTGTGCAATGAAATGTGCGTTTGAAATCTCTTGCTCTACCGTGATGATAAAACCAAATCCTGTCATACATGTAGTGAATTATTTGTGAATGATGCATCGCATGGTAGCAGCATTGTAGCTGTTTTCGTAAGATTGCCCAAGTTACTGCGTAGAACGTTCTGCTAGAACATAGTAAAAACAGCTCCTGTTTCGTGGGGGCGGGGAGGTCGCTATCGATAGCGGTACTTGGGAAACCTTAGTTGCGCGTGGCGCGTCTCTGCGCTCGCTGGGCTCAGCCATAACCATAACTAAACCTCTTTCTAAAACCGCGGTTTCGAAAGGATAGCTCCAATCGAGAGCTCGCAACCCAAACCGCCAACAGTTATGCCACGGTATGGTTTTGAATTGTTCGGGCGGGAAATGCGCCGATTGATGAGCTTGGGCTGACCTGGATCTTCTCATCGCAGCGAGATCATCACCATTCAAGCTGGACAATGCGGCAACAGCAGTGAGTGTTATGCGCTTTCCGCCCCTCCTCCCTCTCTCTCCCTTGGGCTGTTTGTTTACGTGCGGCGCGCGGTGTCATTTTGCTGGGGCGGATGGGACTTTGGGTAATTGATTTTTTAAGAATTCCTTTCTTGCTAACGAGTGGGCTTTCTTTGCTTCGTTCTTCTGTTTAGTTGGGAGTCAGTTCTGGCAGCAGCTTTGTCAGGAGCACGGAATTAGCCAGGATGGCAACCTGGAGGACTTTGCGACGGAGGGCGGCGACCGGAAGGACGTGTTTTACTACCAGAGCGACGATACGCGGTATATCCCCAGAGCGATCCTGATTGATCTAGAACCTCGAGTATGCTTTTTTTTCCTTATTCTTTGTCACGTCAATGCTGGGAGACGAGAATAATAGGATTGCTAATGCTTGTGGGGTTTTCCTTCTGCAGGTATTGAACAGCATCCAGACGGGGCCATATCGAAACATCTACAATCCGGAGAACTTTTACGTGGGCAAGAATGGTATGGGAGCGGCGAATAACTGGGGTGATGGATATCAGAGCGGTGAGGCAGTTTACGAGGATGTAATGGAGATGATAGACCGAGAGGCGGATGGTAGTGACTCGCTCGAGGTAAGGATATCCAAACGGCAATCCTTGATTGGTTTTCTTTCCTTTTGCTCGTTGAATGCTAACGTCTGGGGTGGCATGATGTGTACAGGGTTTCATGATGCTTCATTCTATCGCCGGAGGTACTGGCTCGGGTCTCGGATCGTTTCTCCTTGAGCGGCTCAACGATCGGTTTCCCAAGAAAATCATACAGACCTATTCCGTCTTTCCCAACACAACAAACGCCCCAGACGTGGTGGTTCATCCTTACAACAGCGTGCTTTCCATGCGGAGGCTGACACAGAACGCCGACTCCGTTGTCGTGCTGGACAATGGTGCATTGTCACATATTGCAGCGGATAGGCTGCATGTGCAAGAACCATCGTTTCAACAGACAAATCAGCTGGTAAGTAACAGGAAACTATGGGTGAATAATACGCTTGTTAGCAACAAGTAGCTGAATGGTATGATTGAATTCTAGGTTGCAACTGTCATGTCCGCAAGTACAACAACTCTGCGCTATCCTGGATACATGCACAATGATCTTGTTAGCATCCTCGCCTCGTTGATACCGACACCCCGATGCCACTTCCTCATGACGGCCTACACGCCATTTACTGGCGACCAAGTTGAGCAGGCCAAGACGGTCCGTAAGACGACGGTGCTGGACGTGATGAGAAGACTGCTGCAGCCAAAGAACCGCATGGTGTCGACCGTGCCGGGCAAGAAGAGCTGCTACATTTCCATCCTAAACGTCATCCAGGGAGAGGTGGATCCGACGGATGTGCATAAGAGTCTGCTACGTATCCGCGAACGGAAGCTAGCCACGTTTATCCCCTGGGGACCGGCCAGCATTCAAGTGGCGCTGACGAAGAGGAGTCCGTATATGCCCATGAGCCATCGCGTGAGCGGGCTGATGCTGGCAAATCACACGAGCATTGCTACGGTACGTCTCCCCCAGACACGCTTCCATTTTTTTTTTTTTTCTATATTACGTTACTAATACATATCGGTACAGCTCTTCAAAAGGATATTGAAACAATACGACGGCATGCGTAAGCGCAATGCCTTTATAGAGGGGTACAAGAAGACGGCGCCCTTTTCCGAAAACTTGGACGAATTTGACGAGGCAAGGCAAGTAGTGTCCGATTTGGTTTCAGAGTACGAGGCAGCAGAGGATGCGGATTATTTGAATCCGGACAACGGGGAGAAGCCGACGTCTGCAGAGACGGACAGGCGAATGGCATGAAGACTATGAGGATGTGGAAATTATGTTTGTTTCGCTATCTTTATGAGTTAGTACGTGAAGGAGCATGCCCTGGATAGAATGGGCGGTTCACATCGGACTGATGACGAGCTGGGAAGAATTGGAGCGGCTGGCGTTTTAGGCAGGGAAATACATTGCGATATATCATTGTTTGATTTTAAGCTAAAGTAGCTGGTCACGATAAAGCTCAGGAAAGTTGACACATTGGAAAGCTCATGTTTTTTGTCTGCGTTGGCCACGATGATGCAATTGGCGTCAGGATTCAACGGGACCTTTTACCCACCTGTTGACGCTTTATATACGTGTTCAGCAGCATAATCAGAAGAATTGAGAAAGTTGGTTCCATTACAATATGTGGGATGAGATGCCCGTAGATCGGCTGGTTTTGTGGAGAATCGAGCCGGAGCATTTTCTGCGGCGGGCTGGGTAGTGGTGATGTTGAGGCCATGGCTACGTCATTGATGGCGACTGATGAGAGAGAGGGAGAATTATGAGGTATAAAGGAGCTTGGAAGATGGGAGAGATGATATTGAGAATTTTCATTTTCATTTTATCTAAACCCATTGAGAAATAAAGGACGCGATAGAGCAAAGTACGTGTGGACTATTGTAACTGCAACTGTCCATGACTGACGATGGCAATCACAGAATCTACAACTCAACCAGTACCAAAAAAAAAACTAAACATGTCTGAATCTCAATCCCAGTCCAGAGAACAAAAGATTGAAGAGGTGAAATCCAACCTCCCCCTGCCAGAGCAGCTCCACAAGGCGTCGGATTGGCAGTCTGCAGACGCGCGCACGACGGGCGTTGGATCGGGGCGCTTCAGCGGCGGCGTGGGCACGGATTCGGGGGCGGAGGCGGGGCTGAGGGGGCCGGCGGTGAAGGCGAGCGAGGAGGTTGATATGGGGAAGATTGGCAGGGAGAATAAATAGGTGGATGGATTGAATAAGTGAATAAATCGAATTGAATTGATACTTTATTATTGAAGTCGGTTATGTATCTAGTAAATTGCGGATGGAAGCACATGCCAATTACAGCGCTTTAGTGAATTCAACTGCCATAGTGAGGGGCAGCCTTGCCCGACAGAGGGGCTTTATGGTGGGGTGTGCCAGCTCTGTACTGTAAACCAGCTCTTCTAATTGGCCGCCTTACAGCCCTCTCTGCGCTCTGAATTTTTAGCTGTACCCAACGCCTTCACATCCATCTCTTTTCTCTTCTCCCAAACATATAACATATTCCCCCCTCCCTTCACACTTCTAGGCCAGCACCAGTTCATGCTTCGCCGCTTCCTCGTCACAATGGCCGAATCAGCACCGAAGCGACTCAAGACCGACAGCGGCGTCCTCGTCGGCACCCACAGCGGCCACTTCCACGCTGATGAGGCCCTCGCCGTGCACATGCTGAGGATGCTGCCCTCGTACCGCGACAGCAACCTCGTGCGCACGCGCGACCCCAAGATCCTCGAGACGTGCCACACCGTCGTCGACGTCGGCGGCGAGTACGACGCCCAGCGGAACCGCTTCGACCACCACCAGCGTGGCTTCGACGTCACGTTCCCCGGCAAGAACACCAAGCTGTCGAGCGCGGGGCTGGTCTACATGCACTTTGGCCGCGATCTGATTGCCCAGCGCCTCGCGGCCAAGGCTGACGCCAACCCCGACGTTGATCTGCTGTACAACAAGATATACGAAAACTTCATCGAGGCCGTGGATGCTCACGACAACGGCATCTCGCGCTACGACCGGGACGCTCTCCAGGCTGCTGGCATCGAACAGCGCTTCAGCACCGGGGGCTTCACTCTCGGCGCCATGGTCGGCCGTCTCAACCCCAACTGGAACGACCCCAAGCCCGCCGACGATGATGTCGCTCAGGCCGCCGAAGACAATCTCTTCCTGACTGCCAGCCGCCGCATCGGCGAGGAGTTTGAGCGTACTCTGGAGTTCATGACACAGGCTTGGCTGCCCGCCCGGACCATTGTCCAGCAGGCGTTTGAGCAGCGCACCAAGTATGACCCCGAGGGCCGCATCCTCGTCATCGAGGGCCAGAGCGTCCCTTGGAAGGAGCATCTGTACAGCTTGGAGGGCGAGGGCAACCCCTCGGTGCTGTACGTCCTCTACGCCGAGAGCACGCATCCTGCCGCCAAGTGGCGAATCCAGTGCGTGCCAGAGACGCAGGACTCCTTCACCAGCAGGAAACCCCTGCCGGAGGCGTGGAGGGGATTCCGTGACGCCGAGCTGGATGGCGTTTCGGGCATTGACGGGTGTGTGTTTGTCCACGCTGCAGGCTTCATTGGAGGAAACAAGACGTTTGAGGGCGCCAAGGAGATGGCTACCAAGGCGTTGGCGTTGTAGTTTGTTGGGGAGGGGAAAGGGCTGCTGAACTGGACAGGGAAAGCAAAGACAAAAAATTGGGTTAATGACGTTAATGACGAGCTAAGCCTTGTGCTTGAAATTCGAACCACATCAATCTCTGTGCGTGCTATGTTCTCCGTAGTATCTCTCTATCCTCGCCGCCCTTTGTTGCCGTCGAGATACAACTGTTCATTGCCCATTTGTCCGCGAAAGCAAAACACATAACAAAATCTGGTTATTCCCCCGTCCATAGAGGCACCATGTGAAGCTTTTAAATGCCTCCCTTGTAGTAAAAACATAATTACACACAGATAAAAGGCAGCTACCTGCCTATACCAAGTAACGATTGAGGGACACCCTAAGCTCCAAGAATCCAGCAGCAGTCAAAAAACTGCTCCAAATCTCAGACACGCAAAGCAATGCAGGCAAGGCAGGGACAAATATATAATTCAAACTTGGTAGATACTAAGACAAGAAGAGCGAAAAAAAAAAAAAA
>PXNZ01000477.1:0-17108 GCA_003012085.1 Trichoderma brevicompactum | reverse complement strand
AAAAAAAAAAAAAGAATAATAAAGATGCAACAAAAAAAAAGAGAGAGAGAGAGAGAGACAAGTCACACTACACTACACAAAATACACTTTGGTCTCTCTCTCTCCTCACTCCTTACAAACCTGAAAAGGTAAAAAGATAAAAAAGACAGAAAAAATAGCACACAAGTCCAAGAGAAAAAGACAGCAAGGGAAAATTCAAGAGAAAGAGAAAGATAAAAAAGTAGTTTAGTCCGTTTTGATTTGGTACTTGAGAGTAAACTTGTCCCTTCATTTTTTGTCCTTTTTTTTTTTTAATCTGCGTGTTGTGTTTTGGCTGCACATAATGTTCATGGCGCCCAAGATTTCGATAATGAAAACATTTCCCTTCCGCCTGGTCCTAATAACGCCAACATATCATCAAGCAAAAAAATGAAGAACGAGAACAAAAGAAGAAGAAGAAAAAAAAAACCAAGGCTCGTGAAAACAACACAGTTTCTCATCCCGCATCAGGGCGATGATTCATCTTCAATCTCTCCCCCTCCTCCTTCCCCAACCCCTTCGTGATGAGCATCTTCGTACATAAATTGTTTCAGTAAAAAGCAGAAAGAAGCCAAAAAATTTCTCATCCATGCATATTTTGATACGAGCAGATGGTTCCTCTGCGTGGCGTCTCACATTGTCCTCCCGCCATCTTCCAAAGCCATAAAAAAAAACATTCCCTTTTTTGCATCCATCCTGCTCTCTCTCTCATACTACATGTAAATCTTGACACGTAAGAAGCGGATATGTGTGTTTTTGCTTTTAGCCCATGGGCATAGGGGGTTATTGCCGAAGGGGCATGGCCTCGCCAGCAGCGATGGGCGCTCCGGCCAGCCCCGTGACGACAGGCTGGGCCTCGGTTCCGTCTGCCTGCTGGGCCTGGTCCTTGGGCTTGTCTTCTCCGCTCAGCGTGACCTCGCCCTCGGCAGACGTCTCTCTGTTGAGGAAGCTGCCCTCCTTGATGGGGCTGCCGGCCTGGATTCCCGGGATGGATCCGCGGTGAGTGTGTCCGGGAGCGCTGCCGGCACCGTTGGTGGGCGACGTCAGGTGCGGGATGTTCTCGGGGACGGGATGCTGCGAGCCCACAGCGCCGGCATCGACGCCGTCACCCTTGCCGGCCTTGGACATGGCATAGTCGCCCGAGTCGAAGTATTTGCGGTCTTTGAGGTGCTTGGCGAAGTGGTCGGATCGCGAGGGCAGCTTGCCGTAGAGGCGGAAGAGACGCTGCTCATCCGGGGAGAGCGACTAAAGTGGAGCATTGGCAAGTTAGCACATCTGTCCTTGAAGAGCGAGCAATTCCGCTTCCCATTTCGACCATCCAGCTCGTGTGACTCGAGGCGAGGGCGGGAAGAAATAAAAAAAAGAAACACCAGCATGTCGTCTCCCGTTCGGTGCTCGGGAGGGGGAGAGACCAGATAGGCATTTCTACCCCAACGCAGGGCAGGAGGGGTAGCAGGAAACGGTAGGAGAAAGGGCCTCAGATGGGTAGCTCTCACATTGATGTCGACCTTGTTCTTCTGGTGAGGATTCATGGTCAATAAAAAAAAAAGCAAACAGTGTGTTCGGATCGACCTGTCCTGGGAACCGCTTGTCGCACTTGTGCAAAGGTTTCTAGGTCCTCGGGAAAGTCGACGAGTTGTGGGCTTGTAGTGCGTGTGTGCCAGGCACAGCTAAATTCCGTTTTCTCGCAACAAGCTTAAGAGGGGTGGGATGCGGGGGACAGACAAGCCGGGTTCAATTGCGTCTCTTGAAAGCAGGCAAGAAAAGGGAGAGGAAGAAAAAGTGGCGTTTCGGGTAAAGGCCAAACGAGAGAATGAAGGGTCGTTGGTTAAGAGAGAAAAATAGAAATAAAAAAAATCGAATTAAAAAAAAATAGTCGGTCCCTGAGATTTCTGGGTTATTGTCCGAGCAAGGGGAGGGAGGGGACAAAGAGCAGGTGATCCAGCTGATGGAGGTCACTCAGGCCGCTCTATGGGCCTTGGGGGCGCCTTTTGGTTGGCTCGGCAGTGGCTGTAGCAGCGTTTTGCTGTGGAGGTGTTGCAAGTTGTAGCTTCGATGCTGCTAGTGGCCTCCCTGATGCTGCTGTTCCTTTTTTTCCCTCTTCTGTTTTCTCTCTCCCTCTCTTCTTTTTTTTGTTCTGCAAACTGATTACTGAGTCATTGCTGGCATTTTAGCTATGCTGCTAGTAACACTAGGCAGTATTCTAAAGTTTGTAGCAGCCTGCGGGTGTTGCCATTTACCGTATGGAGGAGTTACTATAGTTAGTCAATACCTGCCCAACGGTGGATTCTAGCTCTAGATGCCTGAAGAAGGGACCTCGCGTTACGGAGTGTTCCGTATGAAACTGCCAAGTAATGCATTGATAAATGTACTGTCCATGCGAAAGAACATGATGGTACCTGCAGAAAGGGTGCAATTGCCAGGATGGCCTGGTAAAGTCATTGGATTGGCACTGGGGATTCCAGATGCCGTAATGTTGGGTGAGACGACACAGGAGCGTTACTGTAGGGCACCTGTATATAGTACCTGATGGAGCAAAAGTACAAAGATATAGGGTACTAAGGTAGCCGGGTTAGTACTACTACACTGTAGGTGCTAAACCAAAGAACCAAAGTCGATCAACAAGTACCCGGGTCTTGAGGCATAATCAAGCTCTTACGATGCCTCTCTGTAATGTCGTCACCAACTCTTCCCACACTGGATCGTTCTGAAACACATGGCGTCGTACAAGGAGGCCATTCACGCCCACAAGGGTCCTGCGGCGCTCAATCGGAGCGAGAGCTTCCACTCGACAACAGAGTCTTATCCTTGCTGCCGGCTATCAAATATGTACCTGCCTGTACTTTTGAATAATGCTCTGTTAGGTACTCCGTAGATTCTCACTCATCAGCAACAAACTAACAGTGACACAATGCTAAGTTATGACGTAATCAGCGGCACAAATCCATCCATCCAATCAAGAAGCCCAGTGACGTCGTGCCCCCCAACCTGGCTGCTGGCACCTTGATGACGACGGTTGCCGAAGCTGGTGTAACAAAACGCTGGAAATCACTCGAGTTCCATACTGTGGTGAATACAATTTTCTCTAGGTTGGCAGCTCCATTCCACCATCTAGGCCAGAACAAGGCAAAAGTCAAATACCCCACAGCGCCGTGCCATGATCCGGGTTGACGGCCAAACTTGTACTGTAGGAAGCTTGATCGCCGAACCAGTCATGACCATCCCGAGGCGCAAATCCCGCCCTAGAGATGACAGCAGCCAGTCAGATGGCCCGGATCTGTGTCAAGGGCCCCCTCACTGCTTGTCTCTCTTCTTACCCTTTTGCGCCTTTTAGTCTTGGTCGTGCGTGTGCGAAAATGGGCGGGTCAAAGTCAATTGATGGCAGCTTTCTTATCTCGCAGACGACGACTTGGCACCCGCCTCCTTGGGCTCGATCCATTGGACTGGCCTGGCTGCTGCTCGTGGGGTTTTGTGGTCCAGCATACTGGGGCGCTGGAAGCTGTCCACACATGGTAGATAGAGTTTCATACTTCCCTTCCTCCCAGAATGCCACAAGAGATTTGCCAGAACTACCGCATTCCTCAAAGGCAAGGATGCATCAGCGAGTTCTTTTCAAAACTTAGTTATGCCTTTTGGTTGGTTCCGCTGCACAAAGAGCCAATCATAGGCAATCGTCAGGCTCTATCAGCCGTGAAACAGTGCCCAGTCAACAAAGGTGAAGCCCATTCTATTGCGGCCGATTTCCCTCCTCCCACATTCCGCTGTAGGACCTCTTTATGCATGCACCAGATTGCCCACCGATGCATATCATGCATGGTAACAAATAACGGAGTACGGCCTCTAAACTCCGGTGCGGAGATGGGGATTCGGTTTGAAAGAAGGATTCCGCGCTTCGTCAGCTTCTCCACGTACGGAGCGGCACAGCATAGCAACATGGCATGGCATGGCATGACCTGCACCCTGGAACAGGGCGGACAACGACGGTGAGCCACGGTGTGTTCGGTGAATGCAGTACAGTATGAAACCAGCTGCAATGATCTAGATGGGTCTATTCTAGTCCAGTAAGAAAGGCCAGCTTTGAGAGCATTTTGCCAAATTTCGGCCAAACTATCACTGTTTAGAATGTATTTTTCACGCTGCATCTGTGCTTTTGATTGCAGCTAATGGTGCCCTTTTTCCCGCCGTCTAGCGCGGCTTAGGAAAAGTACTGGGCAGTGTAGCCGTATGGATTCTCACACAGCAGGGCTTCCAAGGAATAGATGGTGTAAGATGTCTCATTCAATAGCAAAGCCGTCTTCGGGGGGAAATTCGCCTAATCACCATCCCCAAGGCTGTCCGTCGTGCAGGCAGGATATATCACACATGACGCAATGCATCCGTTGCATGTTGCCATCGCCAGCTGAGCTGACATTTTGGGGGCTTCTCCAAGAAGGAGGCCCTGGAGAGCGTGGGAGAGCATTTTGGAGTATCTGGACGTCTTCATCCCTCTGCCGTTCTTTTCTTCTATATTAGTATGCAAGTGAACACTAAGTAGTGCCTCTAAGGGGGGTTCCTCAAACTCCGCCAGCTTTGAACCCTTGTTACCCGTTACTAAGAATGCCCAGTAAGCAGTTTGACTGAAATGAAGTACGAAGTGCTCCGTAAGAGGTGAAGAAGCGGAAGCAGCAACAGCCAAACACCTATGCAATAAACAATAGCTCCTTCCTCCCACTAATCAGCAAAAGTTCTCCGCCCTCTTCTTGCCCGATCCCAGAGGAGCTCCTTCCTCCCCGACAACCCGAGTCCGAGGAAGCGACGTTCCAGCTGCTTGGATTTCTAAGCTCTCACAAATTTTCGGCCACCAAACCGCGCTCTGGCTCCACAACCACCTTCTCGTTACGTCTTTGGTTGGGCGAAGCGGAGAGCGATAGTGAGAGAGATTTATTTATATCGTTTTTTTCTAATTACTGCTTTTTTTCTTCCTTGTTAGTAGTGCTGCTGTTAGTAGTTGGTACCTCCCACCCTTTCCGAGCTGTTTGTTGCCACAAGGCTCAGCCGCAGATCTAGAAGAAAAAGAAAAAGAGGAAAAAAAAAAAAAAAAAACTTGCTACACGCGATTGGACAGTAGAGTACATCATCTGATACATCACATCACTCCATTTGATAATAGTTTTTATCCCGCCATACACAATTTTCCCATTTTCTCGATAATATTGGATTTTGCGCCTCAAGATTTCTCTTTTTTTTTTTCTTACCTGGGCACTCACTCTACTCTAACCCCCCCGTCCCGGTGTGGCTTTTTGGCGCCCTTCTCCCGGAGTGGGGGCGTCCGCCTTTAATTGTCGAGATTTTTTTTCTACATCTTGGTCCGTCCCCCCGGCTTCGCCCATCGTGTGTTGTGCTGCTTGATCAATTACCCGCAGCGAGGGGATCGTCTTCTCTTCATCGGGGTCAAAGCTGGGCAAATCCGTGCCGACTTGCTTAGGCATACCGCCCCTGAAACATCTTGTCGATTAATAATTAACAGGCTTAAAGGGCCTGTCTCGTCGGCTTTTTTTGGCTTTAGTCGGCGGCCATCCGAGGAGAAAGAAAAAAACAGCGCTCTCATCTGGCTCTCCATCTTCTTCTTCTCTTTTCAGTATCTTTGTCATCATTACCTTCGCCGCCATCACTAGTGCCATATACGGCATCTTCCGCGCCTGTTAAATTACCCTTGGGAGCATCTTGCATTCAACTCTCTTGTCATCTCACACCAAACCACCAGAACTATGGGTCTCTTGTAGGTCATGCCCAAGCATGTGTTTTTGCAACCACCGATTGGCTGATGAACGAACGAATGAATCAACAGGGCGCTAGGAACAGCACTGGAGTGGCCAGAGGCCAAACTGCGTGCTAATCAAGTGAGGGAATGGGGCATCAAGGTTGGTTGTCATCGCTCATTTTATCTTTTGAATCTGAGCAGGCGCTGACGTTATGATAGCAACTGTTAGAGATTTGGAATAAAGCCAAGGGCAAAGAACGAGATGCTCTGCTATGGGGAGATGAGGTCAGCCACTCCAGTCAACACGGCTGTTTTCTGCTTTCAGAATCGGCCCACTAACATTACGTTAGGTCGAGTACCTTGTTGTGACGTACTCAGAGAACGAGCCAAAGGTGCTCCTATCCCTTCGACAGGCTGAAATTCTAAAGGCTCTCGCGGCTGATAAAGAGCTTGCCGAAGCCGGCTGTGTACCTGCTCTTCAAGATGAGAAGCCTCCCGGGAAGCCAAGGTGAGGCCGCCAATTTTGATCCAGCTCCAGAGAATTCATCTAACTAGATATTGAAGCAAATCCTCCAAGACTCTGCCCGTCTTCCATCCGGAGTTTGGTCGCTTCATGCTCGAGGCTACTCCAGGAAAGCCATGGGGCATTGGATTGAAGGAACTTTTGGGTGTTGAGCCTGATATGAAACTCCGGCGAAAGATTGCCAAGGAGCACATGCTATCCACCGAGTTCCCCATCACCCTGACGACCTTCCCCCAGATTGGTGTTCCAGGCCAATTCACCTATCCATTTTACCCCCCCTCCGGGCCAAAGCTTCGGTCACAGTTTGTTCCCGACGAAATCGCCAACCCTCACATCCGCTTTCCCACCTTGGCCGCAAATATTCGTTCTAGGAGAACTCGCAAGGTGCAAGTCAATGTTCCTATATTCCATGACAAGAATACACCAAACCCCTGGAAGGACCCAACTGTCAACTACGACCTACACAACTGGCCCGAGGACGACGATGTTCGGAACGGAGCCGCCCCGGATAATTACATTCATATGGATGCAATGGCCTTTGGAATGGGAAGCTGCTGTCTTCAGATTACTTTCCAGGCCAAGAACATCACCGAAGGCAGAGAGCTGTACGATCAACTGAGCCCATTGGGTCCCATTATGTTGGCATTGACCGCGGCAACCCCCATTTATAAAGGCTTCCTGGCAGGCACCGATGTGCGGTGGAATCAGATTAGTCGCGCGGTTGACTGCAGAACGCCAGAGGAACTCGGCGAGAAGGTAAACACCATGTTTTCTTTGTGACATCCCGTTCATGAGAAAATCCGTAAGCAAATGCTGACGCGCACTCACACAGCCCCTGAAAAATGACCGCTGGAGGATACCCAAATCTCGATATGCGTCCAACTCAACGTACATTTCAACGAATCCCCGATTACGACCAGAGTATCTGGATCCTGATCTCGTCATTGACCCCGAGATCAAGGCCACGCTGATCGAAGGGGGTATGGATGATCGCCTGGCCACTCATTTTGCTCATCTCTTCATTCGAGACCCCATTGTCATCTTTGAGGAAGACCTCCAGGAGCTGGACTTGAACAAGACTGACCATTTCGAGAACATCCAGTCGACCAATTGGCAGCACATGCGGTTCAAGCCTCCGCCAGCTGACAACAACATCGGATGGAGAGTCGAGTTTCGATCAATGGAGATTCAAGTGACCGACTTTGAAAATGCCGCCTTCTCCGTCTTCATGGTTCTAGTAACAAGAGCTATTCTCTCATTTGACCTCAACTTTTATATCCCCATCAAGAAGGTGGATGAGAACATGGAGCGAGCCCACGGTGTTGATGCAGTTCTCAAAGAGAAGTTCTACTTCCGCAAGAATCCGTTCCCAGGGCGGCCATCGCGCGCCAATACGGCCTTTGGCGATGACAGCCGGCCGGGCTCCGCCATGCCCAGTCGACCGGGGTCTCCGGGTACCCTTCCTGTTGAAGAAGAGTACGAGGAGATGACGATTAACGAGGTTATCAACGGTTCACTCGATGGAGATTTCCCAGGCTTGATTCCCATTGTTGAAAGCTACCTTGACAGCGTCAATGTCGATGTCCAGACCCGGTGTGAGTTGGCTACTTATCTCTCTCTCATCAGCAAGCGAGCGAGCGGCGAGCTTGACACAGCCGCACGATGGATCCGCAACTTTGTCGATACTCATCCCCATTACAATCACGATAGTGTCGTCGATGATGCCATCACTCATGATCTCATTGGAGCCGTTGTGTCCATCGGAGAGCGGGAGAGCACCGGCCGAGGCTTCGGTGGATTAGACATTCCTGGACTGCCCAACTTCCTTGGTAAATTTAGAGGCTGTGGCCAGGCATCGAATGGACCAGACGTTGATGAGAGCGCACCTGAGAATGTACTCGGGTCACGGAAACGAAAGAGCGAGTGGATAGAAGACGGAACAACAGCCCAAGTTGGAGCATAATATAACATGAAAGCCCGGAGTTTGGATACTACCTGCTGAGAGCGGGTCGTCTGGCGATTTAATTCATTGGATACCAAGCATATAATTGTTTTTTTCTTTGCGTAAATGACAGACACTATGCCATCATTTGATCATCAGGATTCCTTTTATCCACCTACAGGCGGCATGTCTTGGGGAGGCGTCGGGGCCACGACTATTTGCGAAGCTACACATATTCAGGAGACCAGCTGGGAACACTCTTTCTCCAGATTAACAGGGTAAAGGGGGAGGGGGCGGCGAGTTGAAGATATAAGTATTGATGCGACGAGTTGTCTTTGGGTTTACTAAATATGTAGAATTAGGCAACATCTGACTCTTGCAAAGGCAATTGTTTAATAAAGCTATGCTTCTTAGTGAAGAACAAGATGCCGTTCAATCCCAGTGCCAGTTAATTCAGCATCAATGCCTATGTTAGATGGATATACATGTGGGTTACTGACATTGTTGGAATCCGATGTGACCTTTTCTCGAGTCAAGCTCTGAAGCTTTACAAGTGTGAAGACTCGACAAGTTGTCATACAGTTCACCCCTAAAAGCGTTTAGTTAAAAAGTTGACCCCACGCATTTTTTTGCAAACTGGCTACCTTTTATAAGATCCGATTGCGACCTCTACGCTTGAGACTTTTTCCTACTCATGGCCAGAGACATAAGACCTACTGATATTTTCGTTTGTTACGACTGAAACTCGTAATCTTTTACTGATGGCCATGCCATTTGTGCGATTTATCTCGAATGGGATGTGAAATTTCCCCTCGCTATTCTTCCCTTGTCGCCTTAATTATCCAACGCCAATACTCCATGTTACATATGCTGAAAAGAGCCGTTACATGTGTGATCCGACTCCTCTAGTTTCAGCACGTCAATCATATTGACTAGTTATTAGATGTATGGATAGATATCCGCGAAAATATTTCATACAGAGACTTATTCAATCATGACGACAAAAGTACCATTGTTCCCGAATGTTACCGGCCAGAATGCCAGTCAGGAACAAGGAAGCCAACCATTCAGTCTTGACGACTGAAATTTTGTGTGGACGTGTTGGAGCTTATTGGTTTTGTGTCGTTGTAGTATAACCGATTTACGCTGCGCATGACGTAGTAACAGCTCTTTACAAACGGTGAGAATAGACCCAACACTTCAACAGCCATGTCCCGGGGCGCTGTGGCCGCTTGTAGTAGTTACAATTACCTTTAACTTACACCTTCTGGACATCTCAATGATACAACAGCGCTGTTCAGGCTACAACTGTCTCACATTTAGGCACTCGATATTGGTCTGTGCCGTTTGGCCATCAAGCATCTAATGGACACACAAGACTTCAAGATCCGAACGAAAGATCTACAGGGCGAGATCTAGAGATCGTTTTGCCAACATTCTTCATAGGGATTTCCCCAGATCAAAAGTGAGACTAATAACCAGCCAATTGATGACTTGTACGCGCATCTCTACCCTTCGTCTTGATGTAGATGTGTGCTACTAATCTAGAAAGACGAGCAGGGGTCGCATTGCCCACCACAACGGTAAGCGATCAGGGGAAGACAACTGAGTCAAATTATGTGGGTGTTTGCATAATTGAAAAGGGGGAATGCCGAAACGGATATTCATCGAGGTACTCGGCTCCGATGACAAGCCAAAGGGGATCCAAGAACAAGACTAGCTCATCGGCATCTCATCCTGCACCCCTCCCAAGCAGAAACATCGCCGTTCGTTCAGCCTCCTCCCGGCGGGGGCTATTTATTTCCTGTCAAATCAATGCTGGAATGAACCACGTCAGGTGGTCTCTTTGGCCTATGTTTCAGAGGGTAACCGATTTGTCGGTCAACAGCATTCCGCAGCCTAGCCCTTTTCCTTTTCCTCTTTTTTTCGAAATAGACTATGTCTCGGGTGTCTCTCCCATTCTGGGCATCTCGTCTGGCTTTCCTTCTTTTTCCTTTGATTCACCTGGCACAGTTTGACGTGGAGGTTGTGTCAGATAATGCTACGATTCTGAAACCTTGTTAGTGGAGAAGAAGAAGAGAGACTTGTCAGGGGATTCGGACGTCTCTCTTTATGTCTTACTATTGAATGCTCGTGGCAATGGACACACGATAGTATTGCAGACATAAAAGTCCTGTCTCTTTCTCGCATTCCCCTTTTGGGGCATTCCTCTGGATTGGGAAGAAAGAGAGACAGTGTTTCTGTGTTTGCGTTAGCGCCAGCTTGGATTCATAATGACGGACTATTAGTAGCGTCGTGTATAAACAGAGACATGGGGGGCGCGAACCTGAGCGAATGCAACGACGCAATCAATGCCCAGAACATACCTCGCTCTCTCCTTTATGCTAAGACCTTGTCAACATCTCAAGCAGCCTTCTCTTAGCCAAGGAGGTGTGTGCTCAACGATACGATGACTAGATCATACCATTGCGGCCAATATGCGCAATATTGGGAAAAGGGGGCATGATAGTCGAACCGCCCAGAAAACCCATACCACTAGTACCACAGCAGGATAATACAGCATGGCTTGATGTGTCAATGCTTACGGCTGTGGAAACTAAAGGGCTCCATGTTTGCTTTCCTCGGAGTATACTTGTGCGTTTTGGGAAGAAGGCGTATTACACCGTAAGCACACAGCAGGCACTAGCAGTTCTGAAGGCTCCTCCCAAGATATGGTAATAGAAAGTACTAGGTACCAATGATCCTGGAAGCCAAGGTACTAAGCGGGCGTGCATATGTAAATTACTGCTAGATGCAGCTCAGCTGAGAGTGTGTCTCTCCATCTACCATAACTCCATAGCCTGTATAGGGTGGAGCACGATGCTGTCAGTGGGGAAGCAACACGAGCAGAGACCGAAGTGAAGATGGTGGTTTGAAGTAGAGATTGCCAACTCTGTATGTTATTGAATCAACACCTCATACTGGAGCAGAACGTAGAATGCCATGTCTTGACGCATCACGGACTTAAGGCCAGGATCTGGGGGGGAAAGGGGGGGCGTGAGAAAAATTGCCGCCGGGAGAGATCTCGCGGCAGCAACAAAGTGTTTTGATCTGATCTGATCTGGCGCTTTGCAAATTTAGGGGCGATCTGCGATTGTCTATTGGTGCGGGACACAATTTGCTGGGATGGAAAGGGTGTGCGCTGTGTGCGTATAAGGAGGCGTGTCTATATCAATAGCAAGTGTGCTTGTAGATGGTGATGCTGTGGACAAAGTTCCCGCACAAAAGCTACCTTAGCCATGACCAAAACTCGCCCACGGCACTACGGAGTACTGGCAGTAGCGTGTAGCAGTAGCAACATGCTGGAGTTGGAGCTGGCAGCCGGCCCATCTGCCAGGCTTCACCTCTCCCTTGCCTCGTGAAATGATGCCCGAGCGGAGAAATATGTCCGTCTGGCTCGGACGCATGTCTTGGAACTTTCAGCCGCACCCGCAGTCGACGTCACCGACACAAGGGAGACGCGACGGGGGCCACGTGCCGACCTCGCCGTCAAAAGGGGACAAGAAGAGGAATGAATGCTGAGTGCTGGCGCGAGGATGGATGCTAAACATAGCAGTGCTAGCGGAACTTGGGCGCAGCACCTGATTGCGTCGCAAGGGGCATTGTACCTCGCAAGAGGGGATGTCTATTTGGTCGTGTGTATAAGTGTGCACCCTGGTTTGTCTCCGGGCAGATCCGTTAGCCTACTGTGCGGCTGAAGGTGACGGCGCGCCCATCGAATCCAAAATGTTTCGGAGATGGCCAGGGCGAGCCAGTAGCTTATCTCGCCGAGGCTGCATGACCTGGAATAGTCGGCGAAGTAGTGGTCCCTACTATTAGTGTCGGCCAGTTTTCCTATGCACATTCGGCGCCCCAGATATACGATGCTCTCGCGGGTCTGGGATTGTTTGAATGGACAGATGCACTCCGTACGGCGATGCTCCATACCTGATCGGCGAAGGACTCTCATGACAACTGTGGATGGTCACGGCATCGCTCTCTTTCCGTGCCGCGGCGCACTGGTCGTCCAAGCCCCCCTCTTCTCGACAAAACTCCGAATCCCCTGTCCAATAATCTGAGTCGATCTTACTTCCCATGTGTTCAAAATCCCTTGGACCCCATGAATCGGAGAACGTGAAAGTTGTTGATCCAGATGACTCCACCCCTTCCGGAAGCGCGCACACGAACTATGGAGCACTGCCTGCGCCTGTAAAAGGTCTCAGAGCAATGTGCGCAAACACACCCCGTTCCCGAATTCCTGTCAAAAATTTGAGTCAAATGGAATCGGATACGATACAAGGGAAGCTCATCCCACCAGACCCGTAGTACGCAGTAGAAGTGTACAATATCACAGGGCATGTGCTGGCCCTATAGGAGAGCAAAACAAACGGCGACCATCGGGTTGTACGAACGACCATGGGTAGCCAGACCTGCTCCGCTTCTCCTCTGCGTCTATCCGCTGACCGGCCGTTTATACGAGAACTTTGTAGATTGCTTCCGTGTATCCTACACGAGCCGGCGCGTGTCAGTGACAGCCGCACCCGGCGCCAAGTCGCCTTCCTGTCACTCTTAGAACCTCAAGATAGCGGTCTCAACACCCTGTATTCTATTCGTCCTGGCCTTGGTCACTGGAGCCGAGCGCTTCCAGATCCTCCGAGGCCAACAAGGAGGTGCATCCTTCCTGTTCCTTTAGTTCGTTCTTCCTACACCGATCGGAAGATGGTGGAGAGGCCGCCAAGGAGAGGAGGGGGATGGCTGAGACTCTGGACCCGCGTGGCTGGCTGCGGGCTCACATGAATATGGGCAGAAGGAGTCCATACCTAGTCCTCACAGCCATAATTGGCTGAGATATCCTGGCGATGGCTTGACCGTTGAAGTCTCATTGCTTTCATGGGTTGACTTATAGTGTCGTCTTTCGATCAAGGGTAGATGGCAAGGATAGGGATTAGCGAGCGACTTGTCCCGAGCGAAAAAGAAGCTGAACTTGTATCGATACTTGGATGCTCTTTCCTTGTCTGCTTGACTACCTACCGTAGTAGTACTTGGAGGCAGGTACCTTGGGCACCCCCTACTAAGGCAGGTAGGTAGTACCCAGTCAATCGGGTTGAGGCAGTAGCAAGGCAGCCTAGTGGCGAAGCAGTGGATCTTTGGCATCGTCAATTGATCTGGCAGTACGGAGTAGAGGGGCACTTCGTAGGGAAGGAGTAAATGACGGGGTGTGTGCCAAGTACTTGGTACCAAAGCGCCTGTCCTGCTAGATCAGGTACTAAGCATCAGTAGCTTGCCCACCTCTGCTGCACTCCTAACCTCCTAGTAGGCCGTGATAAACAATAGCAGCATGTAAGTGGAAACATGCCGCCTAGGATGCCTCTCCGGCTTCTCGCGAGGCCAAGAAAATCAAAAGACATGCCGCGTCTCGCTCAGCTCGGCCTTTGCTGCCACTGAAGCCCGGCTTGGGACATTGGCTCACTCCCCTGGGGTTGCGCAAGGTGAGGCTTTTGGGGCCATCAACGGCCGTTCACATGAGGCACACGCGCACTTGTGCATATGCTTATCCTGCCCTGCCTAACGTCCAACATCCAAGCATTTCCAGGTGGCACGACTTTGGCGCCACATATGCCATGATGCCCAAAGGTAACCGTGGCTCTCACGGCTGGGCAGTGGGCGCCGCTTCCCGGGACTTGACGGAAATGAGATCAAGATTGACTGAGATCAGCGCTTTGCCGTGGCAGCGGCCAGCTGTCTTGCGTGACGAGCACGATGCAACCGCCGTCGCTACGGAATCCAACAAGCGGTTGACCAGGGAGTTGCTGTATTTACCGATGCTCTGTAGACAACCGGCTCGAGTTCAGCTGCTGTCGGGTAGCTCATGGAACTATCACGGTACAACCCTACTTGCACTATATTCAAAGCGTGCCGAGCAGTGTCCACTGCAGCTTTTCTTCTGATGCAATGGGCAGTCAGCAGACAAGCGTGCGGGCATCCATGATCGCTGCAGGGTATTCCGTGTGTTTGCTGGCCATCGATTGCGATCGAGGCCGGGGCCCCCCTGGTTCACTCTGATTTCACCCTGGTCCATGGCATGGTTGAGGTAAGGAAAACAGCCGCACATAACAGCTTCGAGTATGCACAGGCGTGCCAATGCACACATTTTGCCTGCGACTCAATTGATCGACTGACAAAAGTCTGCAGGCGGGCATGGCTGCTCTGCCCTGCGGATGATGAGCAAACGCACATAATCTCCATCGTTACAGACTGTTGCCTCGCGCAGAGCAAGAGCCATGTTCACCCCAAGAAGCTGGCTCGTCTTTGCAACAGTATCTGCTAGTAATCAACAATAGCAAAGACCCAGCAGTTCAGCTCACCAGGCTTTGTACTCCATACACTAAACCGCACTCCACCTCATCAAGGGAGACGCCCCAGCATTTGGACGCCACAAAAGCCACCTTGACAGGGGATCGTGTCGTCAGTTTACACATATACAGGTACAAAGTACTCGCGCACTGCTTACCAGAAACGGATATGTCTTCTGCACGGTTGAGAAAACAAACACACGAAAAGAAAGAAAGAAAAAAGGCAATGCTGATAGCATGCTCTGTGTTCCGTAAGTAATACGAGCTTGACGCCACAGCCCGGCAGCTTTCCCCTTTCCCTCACACCGGCTCTATTGAAAAAATGACCGCTATGGTATCAACCCACGGCAGCCAGCCTCTATACATGCAAACTGCAGACAGAGTGCTACCTGCGCCTTGGACTTGGTCGATGGCTTCCATGTGTCCTTGCCGGCGAATGTGTGGCTGTGCGTCACCAGTCGTCTAGCTCATGGCAGTGAGCTGTGCCTCGAGGCGGCCCAAGATGCCCCATATGAATCATTCGATATAAAATAATTGGCCCAATTCAAACCAACAAGGCATAAACACGCCGTATCGATCGATAGTACTGATAGTCATCTGCTTACACAACTCATTCTATATCCAACTCAACGCCCATGGCCCTATCCATCGTGCCACAGCGCCTCGTCCGGCGTCACTCCTTGTTTAGAAGTTGGTGTGGCTGTAACACATTCTTGTTCAATAAAGCCTGTGGATGCTAAACCAACGCACGAGCACGAGCGTGTCACACGCACGCTCATGGAACACAGGAGCCAAGATTCCGCGTCTTGTGTCCGATGAAGTTCAGCAGGCTCCCCGCCTGTCCGATCTTTCCGCGCCCCCCTCTCCAGCCTCGTGCAACGCTCAGATAGACAGCCAAAGAGTTGCCAGGAGGAGGCACATGGGCCGATCCTTTCTTGATATTACTGCTATTCCCTGTTTCATGCATGCACTCCGTACGCACGCATGGAGCAGCCGTCTTGTCTCCTCCATCTCGGCTGCTCCCAGCACACTAGCAGCTTATGCCGCTACAAGTGCTCCGTACCAACCACGGCCTGGCGTATCTTGCATGCGTATGCGTCTGCCCACTCACTCTCTGACCATCACCCTGCATGCATGCCGGACCTCCTCCCGGCCCGTGGCTTTGTTGATGAGATGTGACTAGTTAATGTGACGAGTCCTCTGCCTCCAACGCGGCTACCAGCAACGCCACGCACAGTATTGGCGCCAAGTAACGGCCACGGCACCCAGAGCGAGCTGCTGAGTGATTCCATGTCCTCCTTGTATCATGTCTCACTAAGTGGCATGTCGTGGCATCGTCCCCCCCAGCGCGCGCCGAGAGAGGCCAGCAATGCGCAGACCCTGCTCTGTGCTCTAATGCCATGAGGAATCAGCTGTTGGCCTTGTACTCGAAACCTGGTTGTATATCCCTTCTGCTACTGCTTGGCAGTGCACATACATGGAGCATAGGGCAGCCAAAGCCGCCACCAACGCTTCGCATCGGACATTCCGAGGCGCGGCACGGCCCCGACAACCATGGATGCTCGTGCAGAGCGGTTGTGCGTTGGGAGCGTTCTAGATGAGCCCTTCATCGAGATGGGACGATGTGGTGTAAGTTGAGCCAACCAACAAACGATCTCACTGCAGGGATGGCTACGGCTTCCAATTAAACGGGGCGAGAAAAGGAAGGAAATAAGTAAACAACAAAGAGGGATGAGAGAGGGGGGATATGCGCCCAATCCAAGCCAGTCACACATGCAATACCAGCGTTTCTCGCTCCCTCTCTCTGCGCGTGCCCACCTGCTCCTGTTTCGCCTGCAGCGATAGGGTTTCCTTTTTCCTTGCTCCTCGTCTGCTCCATCTTGCCATCTTCCCATTCCGTAAGGCCATGCATATCCGTCGCTGCAACTACCCGGCTGCCGATCCGTCCGCCGTCAGTTCTCAGCAGTTCGCCCGTCCGACGTAAAGCCCAACCTCTCTCTCTATTTCTCTTTCTATCTCATTTTTGTTTTGTTTTTACATAACGCATAAATGTGGCAAAATATATCACAAAATACATCACCTGCATGTCGGTTAAGAGAAATATTGGAAGGATTTTGTGATGAAAAGAAAATCATGCAGGAAAAGAGGAGGGAGAGTAAGCATCGCTAAGTAGCCTTGTTTTCTCGCAGTAATGAAGTTCCCTCCTTTGCATGTACTCCGTGTAGATACTTTTACAATATACGGATCATATGATAGGTTAGTACCTACCTAGTTGCTGTACTTGACACGAGTTTACCAGAGAATCCACAAAGGGAGAATGGAAAGAGAAAAAAACAAAAGAAATTACCCAAGGGGGGGGGTCAAAGCAAAAAGTACTCTGTCAAGACGAATCTCGATTTGCAGTCCCGCCATAGGGCAAAACATGAGAGGGCGCCACTCAAAAAAAGAAGGAGAAAAAAAAATAGAACAAGGCGCTAGAAGTTCCAGTCCCCCCTCACCCCAGCCATTTTTTTC
>PXNZ01000476.1:0-14303 GCA_003012085.1 Trichoderma brevicompactum | reverse complement strand
AGGTAACCGGTTCGTCACACCTCTCCTTGGCCTTTAACTTCTCTTTGGCGCATCACCCCGATCCCCGATTGTTGACCCACTCATGCTGGCTTCACTGCTGCGATACTACAACCACATGATATTTCACGGATCAAATAGTACACCGCTTCAATGTTAGTGCTCTCATATTTTATGATTTTGACACAACATGGCGCGATCAAAAGGCTAGGTTATCAATATATTAGGCGAATAGAGAGCGTCTCCACAGTAATTATACAATTCTTAATGCATTTATGTACATATACATATATTTTTATACTCTCATGGTTCTTAATCAGGATCTATGTCGAAACAATGCCAGCTTTATGCTCGGCCTGCGGGCCAGTAAGTACCGAAACGGCCGTTGCTCGATGCAATGACTGGGCTGCCGTGCGAGTCATCAACATAAACATAGTCAGAGCCAACCTGCTGGAGATCCCAGTCGCGAGGGATTGTGTTAATTGAACCATCAAGCGCCTCTGTCGCCTTGATCACCCATTGTCCATCATTCTTCATGTCATACGCTCCTGTAGGCGCACCGTCCAGGATCCATTGCGTGAATCCCTTCCAAGCCCCAGAGTTGTCCAGAGACCAAGTCAAGACACCACCGTCGCATCCACGGATGAGAGAGACATCGCTCCAACCGACGCCATTTCCGTCCCAGCTGACCTCATACCATGAGCCGAGCCATTGTGCCTGGCCGTTAAGCATGTATTGGTCGACTCCGCGTTGAATGCGGCCTTCAAAGCCATCAGGGAAGGAAACAAACTGAGTCTGGTTGGCTCCGACCCAAATGTACTTCCAAGGAACAGTATCACAGTTATTGTGGTAGACATAAAAGCCCCGCCAGTCGGTGTCAGCATTGGTGATAGTGATGCCCTTGCCACCAGTGTCACTGTCACCCCAGGTTAAAATAGGCGAAGTGCTGCATGTCCAGGCACGCTTGGACTTCGCTCTATCAGACTTTATAGACTGGCGTTCTAAGCTACCCGTTTGATAGCTTGTAAACCGATCTTGTGGTACAGCTTTGATAGCATTAATATCAGGCACGGTGCTATTGGTAGGGGCTGCTCTAGAGCTCTCAGTTGTTGGTAGCGCGATGGTAGCGCCAACAAGCGAGAGAAAAGAGATGGCACGCATGGTTATGGCAGATGTATGGATAGGCAACCCTTGTTTAGATAATGCTTGTGTGATGGCCGGATTGAAAGACGACGTGAAGCAATGCCTTCATTTATATACTTTCCCCCTTATCAACATGTTAATGCAAGACTGGGATAATGGACCTTGCTTCATGGTTAAATCTTGTCATTTTCATTATTCTTTGCTCACAACTGCCGTCGCTTCGGTAGTTGCCACGAGACTCGAGTTCCGAAATATGCTCAGTGTTAGTGATAGGATCCGTTGATTCCACAGCTTCAATGGGGTGCAGCTGTAATCAAATGCGGTTCTAAGTAATGGGACTAGCCAAGCCTGGCTAATATTTATAAACGGCCTATGATAAATACAGAAGGAGAAGAGTTGCAAAGGATGAGTACATCGTTATAGCATTGAAAGGATTCAATATCTTATGTGATAGTCTGCTGCGGCTTTATGTCGGCAGGATCCATTCGGACCTATTAAATATACTTATTGGAAATTAAAACAAACAATGAATCCACAAATAAAGGATTCAAGGCAGCAGTTTTAATCGTTGTCATGCTAGGCATAATAACCTGTCCGATGCCGGATATCGTATAGCGCGAGCCAGGGTTACGTATTACTGGCTGTGAGTTAATCCCACTTTTAGCAACCAACTTGAGGATGTACCTGACAATCATACCACGAGGTACATATTTCCTATTGCAACGAGAGCGATTAACAAGCATTTTATTCTGTATTATTCTTAGTCCAAAAACAGAAAGTGAAAAAATGAAGAGAAAGAAAAAAATCCTTCAACAGAGTACATTCCTTCAACGGAATAAGCTACTCGATTGTGTGGAAACTATATATATAGTAGAGGGAATGTTGTTGTAATATAATAAAAAATGTCACCACTATCGAGCTTGTGGCATTGAAATTACATCTTGAATCTCTTGCTCGCAGGTCAAGAAGAGATTCATCTTTTCTTCCTGCTATTCCAAGACCAAGAACCTGTATTAGCAACATCACATACACTTATTCATCTGATCTTCATATATAACGCCCCTCAGCCAACATGTTTTTCTCCAGTAAAAGGATAAGCATAGCTGCTTCCTTTTTTACCTTGTCTCTTGCTGATCCATGGCCAAAACGTGGCCTGGCGGCCAACGATGATGTCCCCATCTGGCAGTTTAGCGGGACTTGGAATGGCCACGGTTCGCAGGTCAACTGGCAATACAACTGGGATAGCACAACCACCCAGAAGCAAAGCTGGGCGGAGTTTGTGCCCATGCTGTGGGGCACGCAAAGCTATCATACGACCCAATGGTTTGACAATGCTTGGTATTGGCTTAACAATGGAGGCTCAGGGCACTTGCTGGCCTTCAACGAACCAGAACAATCTGGCCAGGCCAATCTAAGCCCTAGCGATGCTGCTGCTGCTTGGAGAACATACATGGAGCCTTTCCATGGTCATGCTCAACTCGGTGCTCCTGCCGTCTCTAATGACGGCTACAACTGGTTGAGCCAATTTTTGCAGGCCTGCAGTGACTGCCACATCGACTTCATCCCAATTCACTGGTACAATGATTATACACTGGAGGCCGATTTAGAGAACTGGGTCAATAGTATATGCGCACTTGGCAATGGCCGTCAAGTCTGGATTACAGAGGTATGGTGCCCACAGCAGTTTCTACCGAGAGAGAAAAAAGGATAACCCAAATACTAACTACGCAAATAGTTCCAAGCATTCGGAACAATTGATCAGCAGAGTACGTTTTTGCGATCAGCGATCCCGTTCCTCGATAACAACGGTTGCGTCTACCGCTATTCTTACTTTGGCACCGCGGATAATTCGAAAGTACTGCTACAAAACGGTGGACCTTCGCTTTCTCCCCTAGGAGTCCAATACACCTTTAGCCCTTACGGCTCAGGCAATGGGCCTAACTAGAACTATGGCGATTGTTTGGAGATTATACCAGGGTACATAAAATATATTCAAATAAAATAGTGCGATAAAAGCGAAATATACTTATGCTTTAGACTCTGCTACTATTAATACAAGTAACGGTATAATGGATGATTATCACAGAGCTCCTCCAGTGTCTTACTCTCGTCCGGGTTGCGCTCACCTCTCGCGTCCCATTCCGCTGCCAGAGCATCTTTCTTTTGATTGTGGCGTTTCATCAGATATGCTATCAGAATAAGCAGAATGAAGGTGAGAACGAGAAAACCCAAAAGCACGCCATGGCCCTTGAAAAAGCGAGGAGGATTGTTGTATATCCTGCTGGCTAGAATGCTGAAGGCCTGACAAAAGATCTGGGTGATCCAAGTGGCAGCAGCTCGCTTGGTGTAGCCGGCGCTGCTACTAGGAATCCAGCCCGACACAATAGCCACGCCAGGATAAACAGCTGCAGTTACTACGCTGCTTGCAAATATACCGACAGCTGGACTTGTCTGTGCCAGGATGATAATGAAGCCTATGATAGCCACACCAGTAACAATAAGCATAGGGATAAATCGCACGACCAGCCTATCTGATATACGCGTTACAGCGATCAGTGAGATGAAGGCCACGCCATATGGGATAATGGTGTAGAGCTGTGTGACCAACGGCGATACGCCAAATGCATGGATGAAGGTCGGGAGGAAAATGCTTAAGACGAGCTCGTTAGATAATTGCGTGCTACTTCTGACAAGTAAGTGGGGAACATACGAGAATCCGGTTAGGCTAGTTGCGTGTGTTGCAGCGATGAACGCCATAACCCAGACTTTAATATCCTTGATGGCTGTCTTGATCTGCCAGAATTGCACCTTAGCGCCTGAAACGTGCTGCGCTGTAAAAAAATGTAGGTAAGTACTTTGTCCTTCGGTGGAAGCTTAATAATTGGATAAACCTGCCTGCTTGAGATCTGACTTCGATCAGGCGTCGTTCCTCCGGATCCTTGAACCACAGGGACCGTTTCTTTGCTAGCTCTTTTTCGGGCATCTCCGGAAGGATAATCCATATAACGACAGCCCATACAAGAGTTGCCGCGCCTTCGATGATAAACAGCCATTGCCACGCACGATAGCCTCCAGCACCTTCCAGGCCCCGGTTAACACCGTAGGAGATGAGACCCGAAATAGCTCCCGCGATAGGGGTGAATGCAAATAGATAACTTGCTCGGACAGACATTTCTTCGCGCCGATACCAGAGAGACACATACACGAAACCCGTCTGCACTGTTGCTTCTCCGAAGCCCATAAATAGTCGCAGGACAAGAAGATGGGCATACGTTTTGGCGTAGGCAGTAAGGAGTGCGGAGACGCCAAAGACAAGAGCAGAGATGGCATAAACAGTTGGAGCGTGGAAGACGCGAATCAAGTAAAAGGTAGGGCCTTCAAAAACTGCGTATCCAATAACTAAAGAGCAGGTATATGATCAGATCCATGCACCTTTGAGAAGATGCATTACAATCGAGCTTACAGAAAATCAGAAGGCAGTTGAAGAAACGATCGTCGGAAAGGCTAAGATCTTCCTGGAGACCCATGATTCGAGCATTACCGATAGCACCACGATCCTGTTACTTATATTAGCATCTGAAGTTCATGGTCATCCCGTCTTCTCTATTTCATACCAAGTAGGCAAAAAAATATGATAATCCGAACATCATACAGACGACAAAATCTGTTTTTCGGACGAGTTTCTTCTCGGCCTCGGACCGTTCTCCAGTATGAGACGCCACATTGTCAGAAGCAGCCTCTTCTAAGTGGACCTCTTTAAGCATCTTCTCGTCACCAGGTTCTGGGGACACGCTAGTCCGATCGCGTTGATCCATAGTAGTAGTGCTTTATTGAAACACAATAGGGATCTGATTTAACTGGATTTTCATAAAGTGCTAACAATCGTAATTAGAAACTAAAAGTAAGTGTTAAAAACGTTGTCTCGGGATAAGCAGTCTTTAAGTAGTGTAAGATGCCTACACGAGACAAGTGCCTGTCATTAAACCATCCCCAGGTTAACGCCCGGGGCGTAGAGATAACAGTAAACCCTTGATCTAAACAAGCCGCAAACGCGTAGTGGCCTTAAGGTCCAATATAACCCCAGATATCCACCAAAAGCTGGGGAATCTGGGGCTATGTTGGGGTTCCGAAATATGGTGCGTGCGTATCTAGATACGCTATGGCAAACCAATCGGGGGTTTGCGGCGGGAATGCCGATGTTCACCTCCTTAGACAACTCCCCAGGTTAACACCTAGAGCAAGAGATGACAGTCTAACCCTTCGATTTATTGGATCTGGAACAAGCCGCAAAAGCATAGTGGCCCACGGGTCCAATATAATTGTAGAATTCTACTAAAGCTGGGGGAATCTGGGGCTCTATTGGGATTCTAAAATACGATGTGTTGTTAACTTAGAACGCGCTAATGGCAAACTTTCTTTCACAGGGGTCCAATCGGGATCTACGGCGGGGATGCCGAAGTTTACCGGAGTCCGCATGGGGTCCATGGCCGAATCTCGCCGGAGTGCGGCGAATCTAGAGTCAATATGGCGGGGTGTGGGATTGGGTTTCATGCAATGTCGTAGCTGCAGATCATTTCAGCAAAGCCATCTATCTGTAGAGTAGGTAATAGATGGTGCAAGCCTCGGACCTATGAGCACGCCCGCCATTCTCAGCCAACTCACCAGATAAAAACACCAAGTAGGCAATCTGGCCAAGGCCGTGAGAGTGGCCGATTTCGGACCGTTGAAGTGAGTATTAAAGTGAATCATGTTGCAAGCATAATGCACTGCAGGGTGTTAACTGTAAGTCGAATCAGTTTCCTGACAAAGCAGATCTCATACATTTCCCCAAGTCTGTAAATTTGAAAATTCCCTGACTAGAATCCCATCCCTTAGATACATCACAACCAAGAACCTTGACCCAGTACACTCCATACCAACAGATTTGGGAACATGTCTTCAGATGAGATCGTTCGCCGTTATGATTACAAGGGGGATGCAAAGCGTGTCTACGACATAATTAAAGCCGGCGGCGTCGCCATTTGTCCCGCGACAATTGGCTATGGCATCATTACCTCAGAACCGCGTAAGCTTGAGAAGATCTTCCTCACCAAGCAGCGCGCAGCCACCAAACGACATGCTATGGTCGGATCGTACCCCATCCACCGTGCCCTGCATGTTATGGACAAGCTTGGCCGGGAGATTGTGGACCACCTGGTGCTTGACCTTGATCTTCCTCTAGCCGTCATCGCCCCGTTCAACAAGGAGCACCCAATGTTCGAGAAGCTCGACGATGTCACCATGGAAGCTGCTTCCGTCAATGGCACTATCGCTATCTTGATCAATGCTGGGCCTTTCCAGGACGAGCTCACAAAATTGAGTCTGGCTGACAACCAGCCAATCCTGGGCAGCTCGGCCAATATTTCGCAAACAGGTCTGTCATATTCTGCCAAATTCTCATGATTAGAGAGTAGCAACAATGAATGCTGTCTATCAAGAGTTTACTAATATTTATAAAAAGGCACAAAATACCGTAGAGAAGACATTCAGCCAGAATTAAATGAAATTGCAGACATTGCACTTGATTATGGCCTTCTCAAGTACAACATGTATCGACGAAGCTCAACGAGTACGTAACGCCCTTGAGAGGCCATCGGCTTGTCTCACAGCCCACACCCTAGACTGGAAGCGCTTGACTGACTGATTATCTTGCAGTGATCGATTTCAGTGGACCCAAGCCGGAGATTGTAAGAATCGGAGCGTGTTACGAGATCATCAAGGATGCGCTATGGCGCCACTTCAAGGTAGAGACGCCAGAGGACCCTGGCTTGGATGCGAACCCATTTGGTCATCTCAAGACCCAAAAGCCCCTAGAGTCTCTTGAGAAACTTATTTCAGCCCCTAGGATCAAGGTGTAATATAACTGAGGCATTGAAATATTGTTCTTATAAAGTCGCTTTTATTTTAGTATATAGGTTGTAGCCTGGCTCCCTGAATATCTTGCCCCTGGAGGAGGATGTTTTACTTAAAATATACTTTGTATAAGAAGTTAATTTAAAATTATCTTTTTGTCCTTGTCACAAGCCAACACATTTATAGCTGCAACAGCAGGCCTACAGGGTAGGCAGCGGGGAACTATAATGGTCCGACCGAACCAATCAGCATCAGCTCACTTACGCCCAGCACTTCTTATTTAGGTAATCGACTCACTCGAGTCCGAGTGAGCAAGAGTGAGCTTCACACTATATATTCATTTCACGACGCTCGATTAGAATAGCTTAAATAACCAGTTATTAACACACCAGTAATAATAAGATTGGATTAATATACTTTCTTATACCATATTAACAGCGACTTTATTTACTACCCATATCCGACTTGACCCATCTGCTGATACAGACCTCCTGAACAGGTAATTAGAAATGACTATCTATACTAACCCTATAGGTAACCGGTTTGTCACAGTGTTACGATCTAGAATTGCGTAACAGGATATCCCTTATAACTAGTTGGTCTGCCAAGGTTGATTGTCAGTCGTTGGATCAACAGCCCAATCTTTTGCCTAGTGGCGTGTTCGAATTGGCAGGTTCGTTACACACAGTAATAAACCTGCTAATTTAAACGCGCCACTAGGCAAAATATAACCTTGGCAGACTAACTAGTTATAAGAGATATTATGTTACGTAATTCCGGATTGTAAACACTAAAGCTATAAAAAAATACTTACAAGCTCTTAACTTTTACATAATATTTAACACTCAATTAAGTTAGCTAGCTAATTTTATATTAAGCGAGTTTTATAAAGACGTTAAAAAGAGTTGTTGTTTTATTTTTTAAAAAGAAGCAGCAGTCTTGGCTTCCTTTACAGGAAGCAGCTGTCTTGGCGTTATAAAAAGCAGCAAAATTGTTTCAATAATTACCTTGAGCTTAACTAACAAGACTAAACTCCTTATGTAGTTGGAGGTAAAGTAGTGTAAGTAGTATAAAGTAGGTAGTAACATGTATACGGAGTATTATAAAAGCATGCTTCCCCTCCATCCCTAATTATTCTCCTTAGTAGGGAATCCTGTCTGGGAAAGTTCCCTCGAGATGCATTGCGTCTACTTCGTTTTCGGACTAATATGGGTTTACCGCCGACCAGTGGATACTGTCAAACATGTCGGAAACGACGAGTCAAATGTGGCAAGTCCCACCTCTTCCTCTGATTGCGGTTCTGGAGAGACAATTCTCGTTGACCTGATATTGACTCGAGGTCTCTCGTATAGACAAAGGTACTCCGGCGTGCCAGAGGTGCCTCAAGGCCGGCTATACCTGCAAGGGATATGCCCTGCCTCTGCGGATGCAGAACTGGAGCATAGTAACCAAGGGGCAAGCCAGACATCAATTGGCCACAATCCCGCAGTTCACTCCGGACCCGCCACGCGAGCTGAGTCTTGTAGCCTTCAAAGACCAGATCTGTTTCACCTATTTCTTTGAGAAATGTAGCTGGGGACACTGCTGGCGGCCCATGCTCCCATTGAACCAATTTGATGCGCTCGTGCCGCTGGACTATGACTGTAGCTTAGCGCTTGTGTACGGGTTCTTTGGCATTAGAAACCATGAGAAGAGGCTGGAGATAAAGGGGCGACAACTATACGGGAAGAGCCTTTACGCGGTAAAGGTGATCCTCGAGAACGATAATAGGTACGAGATGAAAAGGACAATAAACGCCGTCTTGATCTTAGGCCTAATCGCGGTAAATAGGCGGGATTGCTTCTTCTACACAAGGACTATATTGCTAACACTGCGCTACGCCAGGTCGCACTCGATAATGACCTCCGTATGATGCATCACGGCGGTATCATCCAGATTCTGAAGCGCTGTGGTCCACAACACTTTCAGCAGGAGCCGTTACTAACCGCTTTCCGACGAAGCCGCGGCGTTCTCGTCTGTCAATCCTTTGCACTACGGAAAAGATGCTTTCTCGAAGAGCCTGAATGGAAGATGATACCATTTAAAATCTACGCTAAAGACGCATCCGACGAGCTTTTAGATATCCTGTGCGAGATCCCTGGCCAAGCAGAAGACTGTTTCTCCCATCCGCCTGGTAGGGTGTCCGACTGCCTGCTATCACCGATGTTCCAGATTGACCGGCTTTCCCATCAGCTACATATCTGGCGCCGTAAATGGGACGAAGCGAATCCCGAACTAGCTATGCGGACTACGAGCATCGATCAATTCCACACCGACACGACGGGCTTAATAAAAGCCCTTCCGAAAACGCTTGCGTTCAGCAACCTAAAGCAAGCAACCGAGATCTTCGCATATAATGCAGCGCTTCTCTATCTGTCGCAGCTTCGAGACGCAATACAGGACCGCAGACGCTGGACGGGACCTCTTTCCATGGCGGATATGGATTATATCATGAACATGACTGAGGCGAATCCTCAATCTCCCCTCCTCCAGCCGGATCCGGCCACCTTCACATTGCAGCCTGCATTTGAGGCGGTGAAAATCTTCCCTTATCTACACCACTACATGCAGACCGAAAGTCGCAGTCAGAACAGTGTTCTGGTTGCTTTAGCGCCGATAGGAATTGTGTATTGTGCGCTGCAGAGGCGTCCAGAACTGCTACGTAGAGTTGCCAGATTGTTTGAGATGCCATTCTTCAACGACGTTAGACTGATGCTAGAAAAATATGATGTACCGAGCGGATTGGAACTACCCGGAAGCAATTAGAACGTGATAAAAGACAGATAGAAAATCGCCTAGAACTCTTCCCAAGGCTTCTACTATGTACAAGCCTCGTCGTATAGATTATTAGCCCATTTCTGATGAGTCTTTTCCATACCAACTTACCAGCTATGGTATACGGCCAATTTGTCGGTTATTAGTGGAAAGAATTGAATATTACAGCACCATGAAATGTACCTAGTGTAGAAGACTTTTTTTCCCCCCCAAGCCGGACTTGTTGAAGCTGTTATCTCGTCAATTGGTCGATCGGTATTAGACGTACTTGTTGCGATCCGGAATTGCGTAACAAGGGATATCCCTTATAACTAGTTGGTCTGCCAAGTTTGATTGCCAATTATCGGATCAACCGCCCAATCTTTTGCCTAGTGGCGTGTTCGAATTGGCAGGTTCGTTACAGTACTGTACTTTGGCCTGTGCGAGCGGCCCAGGAATTGTAGCTGGGGAGATTAGCTGCATCAAGTGGAGCCTATTTGGCTGGAGAAACAGGGGTTTCCTATGACATACTACTACAATAACTTCGCTGTGTTGGAACATTGGCCTTCCCCCATCTGACTAACCCGATCCCACCCACTGACTAGGGAATAGTGGTAGATGTACTCCGTACTGCTGACTGCCAAGGACCCTGTTCGAAGCACCTAAATGCATCTCGAGGAAAATTAACCCCATTCGGAAAGATGCTTGTACGTAAGTAGTAAGCTGCAACCAATACTACTGAACCATCATATTGCTGCTTATAAAGAATGAATTCTTTTGCATCATACTCCTTGAAAAATTAGATATAGAATCGGGCCGTGGCTGATCAGAGACAAAGCCGGAATAGATGCTCCAACACACAGGGTTGCGGAGGAACGTGTCATCTGTGGATTGCACAGCACGATGGCGCACTCTGTGATGGCATAAATAACATTTCATTATACCTACAACTGTTTTTAGATCAGCTGTAGAATTGTTAGTCACTGCCCAAAATCATAATACTGGATAGAAACCATATCGCCGCTAAAGAACGACCCTATTTATTGTTATTCCGCGAGTATAGGAAAGTTTCATCGAGATGCAGGCGAGACTAAGCAACGCTCTTGCCGCTTCGGCTAGAGGCGCACTCTTGCGGTGAATTATTCAGAGTCTTGGCATCAGCCTAGGTAAGCAATTGTAGGTGAGAAGAGTTTCAGTATCTATAGCAGCATGGCTAAGAAAGGCTACTTGATATTGGACTACGGAGTAATCCTTGTAGCATGTAGTGGAGAGGAGATACCACAGAAGTACATATTCCATAGTCAAATGCCTGCCGAGGCGCTAAGAAACGAGACACGAGGCTTCGGAGGCTCTTCACTAAAATGAGTTCTGTATTTTTAGGAATGAACTAACCTGGAAGAAGCAGGTATTCTCGAAGTGCATTCAAAGTAATGCTGCATAACCTAAGTTGTCTAAAAACTATGCGTCGTCTTTTTAAGACTGTATATAAGATCAATTTCATCGACATAAAGGAATAAAAGCAGATTCCGGTGTAAGGTTAGGTTTAACCTAGTAATATCCGGGCTGTTATATTTAAGCATTTAGTTTAGGGGCTAGGAATTTTATTTCTCTTAACCTTTGTGTATTAGCTTATTTCCTACTTTGTTCTTTTATATTTACTAAGCTTACTTTATTGTTGTTGCTTTATACTTTTCATTGGTTTCTTTACGTAACCTACCTTGTCTTATTTCTGCTGTATAATAAGTAGTAGCGCTTCGTCCGCGGCTTAGTGTAGTCTTTGGGCCGCAGGTTCCTGACCAGCTCATGGACCTTGCTCGTAACATACAGTTCCTAGCTCGCTAATTAAATACAGAATATGCGGTCGCTGCAGGGAATAATCAAACTCCTTGCCATGGACTCATTATCATCTGTTGATTCCACATGCCTTGACTCTAATTGGGTATATTCCTGAAAGCCAAGGCTGAGTGGTAGCCTGCTCTCATGTAAGAATTATTGAAACCCTGGGATTACTATAACCAATGCCTCAATGCCAACACTATAACTTGCCACCAACAACAACGCTATTACTAATAGTTAGCTCCTCTGAAATTAAATATTATAATTAAAAAAATAATAAAATAATAAAATAAAAATAAAATTTTAAAATTAATTACTATGTGGTACATACATACCTACAAACATCTACACACAATATACATATACGTGGAGAGACTGGAAAGCCCCAAGTGAGAAAAAAGGGTCCCAGGGAAAAACGAGGTAGGCTGGTTTGCTCGAGCGGGAATTTGCCTCTTATCAATCACTCGCATGTTCTCACTCATGCTTGCTATTTTTCCGCCCATACCACTGAATGCTTTTGCAGTGTTAATACAGTATCATGAGCTTTGACCGACGATAATCAGTCACAGCCTAGTATTTGGCAGGCCTCGTAATCTCACACACCCGACATTTGTGATTCGCCGTATATTAGCGGCTTCTTGCGCTTTGATAGTGATACCTGGCCCGATATAACAGCGGTTTGTCAGCTTATGGTTGCATTTGTTATGTTCCCGGTTACAACATATTGGAATATGGGATTTCCAAGCTGGGTAGTAAGGTAGTTTCTGGCATAGTCTCCGCAGGCCACTATCTAAATATCCAGCGGAAGCTGACAAAAGCATTTACCCAATCAGTCTAGGTTTCCCTTCTAAGGAGAACTGTCTAAATGTCTTGTGAGGAAGGCTTGTAAAAGCCAATAAGCTAAACGAGAGCAGGCCTAGAATATTTATGGTCTGAAGTGAGCATATACAATATGACCAGTCAGTCGCCCGTTCACCGAACTTCTTTAATGGAGAGAGCTGACGATGCTTATGGGCGTAAGAGTATGACCCACGCTAGGCAACTGGAAAGAAAAAAAAGTCCATGATGGAACTTTCACGACGACAAGGGTGGCAGTATCAAATTGTGTCTATATAAGCCAGAGCGTCGTCTACGGCTTCATCAATCAAAGTTTGGAGGAGTCTCATCACCAAGCAAGCTGCGATTGGCTGTCCCCAACCTGTTCGATTGTCCCTTGGGTTACTAACCCGAACTCAATTGGTTGCCATGAGAATATCGACAAACATGATCAACAACATGAAGCTGCCCTTGGTGGCTGTTCTGGCCCTTGTCCTCTCGGCCACGCCGAGTCTGGCCTGCGGCGGCGGTTGCGATCACGATCCTCGTTCACCTACCAACACCGACATTGTCAAGACTCCCACAGGCAACACTGACATTGATATGACCAATAGCACCTTGATAACACTCGACAAACGTCAAGATATCCGCTGTGGCGTTGGGCTGCCAGGCTGCCCCAATAACATGTGCTGCTCCCGTGCCGGCTTCTGTGGACACTCTCAGTTTCACTGCGGAGCACACTGCCAGGTCCTTCGCGGAAGATGTGATATGTGGGTTATGAGTTTTTTTTTTTCCTTCCTACTGCTAATATCTTGTCACATAAAGTGATTCCATCCGGGCCATTCACCGCCCCCACTTCCGCCCCCAAGGCAGAGGCCAACGAATCTTCGACTGTACCCAGCCGAATGCTATTGCCCTTACCTGGGACGACGGCCCCTCGGAGCACACCGGGCCCCTCCTCGACTTGCTCCGACAGGAGGGGGTAAAGGCTACCTTCTTTGTTAATGGCCAGCACCGCGAGCGCAACGGCTTCGACACCCGGACTGGCATCTGGCCGGACGTCGTGCGCCGCATTGTCCGCGAGGGCCACCAGCTCGCCTCCCACACCTGGGGCCATTTGCTGAACCTCAACAGCGAGTCCGAGGAGTCGCGCAACCAGCAGGTTATGTGGAACGAGATTATGTTCCGCGACATCCTAGGCGGTTATTTTCCTACATACATGCGCCCGCCCCACGGCAACTGCGAGGGACCCTGTCTGACCCAGATAGGGAACCTAGGGTACACCGCCGTGATCTGGAACCTGGACACCAACGACTGGGCCGTCCAGCCTCCGCACCAGTCTGCGAACGAAGTCTGGAAGGCCATGGATAAGTACAGCGCCGAGCTCTGGGACCAGAGCCGCAGTAGCTATGGCAAGACTATTTCCCTGACCCACGATACGCTGGGGGGCACTCTTCCCCTGGCCAGACACATGATAAGTCAGGCTAAGGCCAGGGGTTTGACGTTCTTGACTGTGGGGGAGTGCCTCGGGGACTGGGACCGGGCTAATTGGTATCGGGATGCCCAGACGGGCGAGAGGCGGCGGCCATAAAGAGGTTGTTACAAACCAACATAGCGCAGCCTGGAGGTCGTGGGATGGGCCGCTAAGGGGGATAAACTACTTTACGAACCAGAACCAAACAGACCGCAGGTTACGTGATATAATCGCAGAATTATAAAGCAATCCAGCGATTGGGATTGCTAGAGTTGCTGATAATTGAGGTAATTACGGAAGGAGTAAGTAGTATATTAAGGGTCTCTTTACTTTAGTTAATATAGTGCTTAAA
>PXNZ01000475.1:0-15417 GCA_003012085.1 Trichoderma brevicompactum | reverse complement strand
TTTTTTCTCTCTCTCTCTTTATTCCCTTGCTTCTCTTTGATTTCTTTCAGCCCTTCCGGAGCTTTGCGATGCTTCCGCCACGGCGGCGTCGCGTCTTTCCCCTTGCAACCTCGGCTGACTAGCGCGCCCAGAAGCTTTCACATCCGTTCACGCACAAGTTGCTCCACAGCCCACGAGCCTCACCACAAGGGACTCGCACAGGCCAAAATGGCCCAGCCGACGCGTTTTTACGGCTCTTCCAGGCCGCTCGACGTCTTCCATGACGACTTATTTTTCGAGAACGAAGCACCCATGACTAGTCATGCACCCATGCCAAATCCCACCAGGCCCATTCGCCGTCCTTTAAGCAACTCAACGTCAAACGTCATTCTTGAACCCGCATCTTCTTCGCACAACTCCAAATTCTCGCCATACAAGGTCAAGTCGACATCGCCGCGAGCGCCTCTGAAGCCCTCGCACGGCCTTAACAAACTCAGCGCAATATCGATGGCTCCCCCTACCGACAAGGCCCCAGTGACCGACTCTCTGCAGAAGAAACCCCAGCTGTCCAACTTCAAGACGGGCCTGCAGAAGCCACAGCTCGCGGATCCCAACGCATTCTTCGGCAAGGAAAATGTCCATCCTCAGATTTTTCCGGCACCGCCGACCATCAATCTCTCCGTTGAACAGTACTACCAGAACCCCACCGGGAAAAGAGGGCTGATGGAGGCCGCACCCATCAAGGAATCCCGGGTCAGCAAAAAGCCCAAGGCTGACGAGCAATCGCTACCGCCTCACGACTCATTCCCCCCCATCACCGACGACGGCACAAAGCCTCCTCACAGCTACGCGCAGCTCATCGGAATGGCCATTCTTCGCTCCTCAAAACGCCGCCTCACGCTTGCCCAGATTTACAAGTGGATCAGCGATAACTACTCCTTTTACAATCCAAACGACGCCGGATGGCAGAATAGCATTCGGCATAATCTCAGCCTTCACAAGAACTTTATCAAGATTGAGCGACCAAAGGACGATCCCGGCAAAGGAAACTACTGGGGCATTGAACCCGGCACCGAGTTCCAGTTCCTCAAGGAGAAGCCGACCCGCAAATCTGTCCCAACTGCTGAGAATCTCCCCGTCATGTCAACCCGCCTCGAACCGTCTCGACCGACGCCAGCACTGATGCCTGAGCCTTCGCTGCCACCGCCCGCCCCGATGCATCACCATCATCAGCACCACCAGCACGCAAACAGCCTTCCTCCGCTTCCGACATCTCAGGCCACCTTGTCCATGCCTCTGGAGCCATCCTCAGATGCCACCATTCTCGTATCGGACAATGCGCCCGCTGAGGATCTGGTAGACAAGGGTCCTGACAACGAACTGCCGCTGGAATCGTCCTTCTTCTCACCCCTACCTGCCGCTTTGCACTCCACCCCACCTTTCCCCCGGCCAGAACGACGAAATGGTACACCGCCTCCCATGAGCCGCAATCCTGCCTCATCAGTCACTCGAACTCATAAACGCAAATTCGCCTCCATGGATGACAGCGGTTACATCTCCTCTCTAGAATCATCCGCCATGCGACCCAATGCGGCTAGGTCAGCCTTCTTCACTTCAGAGTCTGACCGACACCGAATCAAGCGCGGGCGCGCCGAGGAGGAGATTGCACGACTGAGGGGGTCGTCACCATTTAGCCCGACCAAGAGCCGTTCATTTGCCGGCTATGGACTCACTTCGTCGTCGCCCTTCCGACAGTCCAACGAAAACCAGATGCCTCCTCCTCTCACCCCCGTCGTGAAGAAGGTCAAGGCCATCATCCAGCCACCACCCTCAGTTTCTCCCAACACAAACCTACGTATTCATCGCGCCAAAGTTCGCCACATGCTACAATCTCCTCTGCGAAGAGTAGCCAATCTCACCAACGATGACAACTTGCCCTGGAGTCCCGCCTTCCGCCTGGACGACAACCTCTTTAGCTTTGATACACCAAACGCCAGCAATATTCCTGACTTTGACATTTTCCAAGATCTACCGGTGGACGACGAGAATGTGTTTGACAGCATCGGCTCTGCAGATGCGGGCTCGCCCATTAAGCGCTCTGTCAAGCGTGCTCGTCTGGATCGATCCATTTCCTCATCCGCCATTGGAGAAATGTCGGCTTCCAAGAAGCTCATCACATCAGCGCCTTTGCTCAAGGCCCCTGATACGCCTTCACAGTTTCTGGAAACGCCGAGCAAAGTCTTTGAAGGCCTAAGCTCTCCCTCTAAGCTCTTTCAGGAATCCCCCATAAGGGGCGGCTCGCCAAGCAAGTTTGCTTCCTTGATAGAGCTTCCAGGTGATGGTGACTGGCCGTCCCTCCACATCGACGCCAGTGATTTTGCCTCGGGCGCTGACGCGTCCGATTTCACCGGTCTTGACATCCTTCAGGGGTTCGAGAAGATCGGCTCTGGCTCACAGCCGTCTAGGGGGTTGAATAAGAGCGGGAAACCCGCTTTGGGTCGAAGCTTTTCAACCACCTTTTAGAACAAACATGAGAGCCTATAACCAAGCTTGGCGCCTGCAAAAGGAGAAAATGATAACGATACCTTTTTTTTATGACATTGACGATGACAAGAGGAGATGTGAAGAAAGGAGCAAGTCAAGTGTTCCTTTCCCCCTTCTTGAATGTCTGGCTTTTTTCATTTACTACGAACAAAGCCTCCTTCACACGACTAACGCGACGATTACTGGTGTTTTGACGCAAAGCGAGGTTGGATTTTAGAATACGACGGGGCCCGCAGTTTTGCGTGTAAACCCACCCTACCCCTTGGGCTTCACGGCTTGTTTTTTTAACGGGTAACGATGATTCTGAGTACATAGTATAACCCCCCTTTTTTTCTTCCTCTTTCTCTCTTTTTTTGCGGCATTGGAATACGACTACGGCCGGTTCCAGGAAACGGGATTGCTTGGCTTAGCTGGCTGGTATGGCCTGGGCCTGGACACGGGCATGGACTTGGACTTGGACTTGGAATGGGAATTCGGCTTGGCTTATTGCAGGAGGGCTTTTGGTTTCTTTTTTCTTCTTTATCTCCGTTGATTATCCTCTCTTGCTCTTATCGTGTGTGTATGTGTGTTTTCACTTCTTTACCGGACTATGGGTTGGAAGCATGGAGTCTGGATTCACAAACATGCGCGCACGCGCGTATGTACCTAGGGAACTGGTATCAGGGGTTTGTGAGAGACTTGGCTGGCTCATGTTTGAATTTTCTGTTTTTCTTTTTTTGCCTTTTTGCTTTTTTTTTTTTTTTAACTTTTCAACGGTCAAGGAATGGATTCGCTTTTTGAGATTACCCCCCTTCTGATAGGCTTTTGGTGTTTGCTTGTTTACTTTAGTTATTTGCTTTTATTGTCCCCTTTTGAACAAAAGAATAGGATTGACTTTGGGTCTCAAAATCAAATCAGCCGTTTGCTTCAACATCATTGTAATTTGCACCAAATTTCTGTGACCATGTTCCCAGCTGTTGAAGCAGCTATCTTAACTACAGTAAGTAGTAGAAAGGGCAGGGCTTGTAAGCAAAACGCCAGGCTGGAGAGCCTCAATGCGTCATTAAAGCCTGGTTCAAGTTCCCCCCAAGCCTGTCGTGTACGTCCTCCGATATCATGGTGTGCGTGTATGTCGTGTGCGAACTAAAAAAGGGGGGGTATCTACCATGACATCGTGCATACAAAATAAAAAATAAAAAAACCCAATTATCGTCTCCTCATGCCGGTAACCCAAACGCCCACGTAGAACGCATATGTACAGTTCCAGTTCCTTTGGAACGAAAAACCCAATTGGGCGCACACACAGAGATTTCCCCCCAAAAGTCTATCGATTGAACCTTTATAAGTTGTCCATTGTCGTCGTCGCCGTCGTCGTTGCGGTTTGGCCAAGATGTCCGAGGAAGAAGAAGAGGATGAGGAGGAGGGGGGGATAAAAAGATACCAAAAGTCGTTTTTCGTCGTGGTCCAGTTTGTCTTTTTTTTTTTTTTTTTTTTTTGCTTTCAGTACATGCGTATGCGAGACACCCAGCTGGTTTCCTTGGACTCGAGGTTGATCTTGTAGGGGAACGGGTTGCCGCCCTGTGTAGTGATGGGCGGGATATGGTCCTTGTGGGTGTTGACGAACGTGACGATTTTCATGGCGGTGGTAAAGAGGGTTTGCTCCATGGCCCTTCGCACCTTGGCCCGCTCTGTGCGTTTTGAAAATTGAAGCATTAGCATGGAGGTCGCATTGTATGTGCGGGCAAGTTGAAAGGAAAGAGGACAAAAGGGACAATCTACGTACCGTTTTCAGTTCTTGGTTCAGCAACAGTCACTTTAATGGTCCAAGTCTCCCAGCAGACTTCCTCATCTCCGCGTGTTAGCCATGCCTTGCGTCTTTTTCGCTCGAAGAACTGGACGGTGAGTTGGCCACGTCCTCCGCTGCCGCCATCACCTATGCCGGCACCGTTCAATTTATCTCCTTTAATCGGTGTGCCGCCGCCCTGGCCACCCGAATTCGATAATCGTTCTGCATCCAGCTGGCGCTCGAGAGCATAGGCGCGCTGCTCGATCATGGTCTCCAGCTCATCGTCATTGACGTAAGGGAGAGTGACATCCAGTACTTCATGCGTTCGAGGGGTGAGCGAAGGGAAGAATCGGTTAAAGAAGATTGTATGTAGTATGCCTATCATCGGTCGTCCTGTCAGCTGAAGAAATCCTTGATGCGACAACCATGTGTTTGTTTTTGATAAGGGGAGGCGACGAGACAAGCTTCGTGGGAACCAATTAAGTACCTTTGACGACTTCGCGAACAGATCGGGGATCCGTGAAGACGTCTAATATGAATTCCGGGGGCTTCTGCTGATCCATTTCTTCTTTCCAGGGGGCCAAGGTAGCCGTCGCTGGTTCACTTGTCGCTGGTAGAGGAGGGCCAAAAAGGGAAAGTAGAAAAATTTTTCCCTTTATTTTTCTCTCTCTCGTTGTTTCGTCCGTGCAATTATATCACCACCAGTGGAAGCGCTGAATAAAAGAAGAAGAAATGGATTGGCCAGTGTTATCTCAACTGCTCTGCGAAGAGGCGCATTGCTGATACTTAAGCCACGGTCTCGGGTCCTTTGAGTCAAAAGGTGAGTCGTCAGCAGGAGCGGGAGTCACCAGACCAGATCTCGAGGCTTTAGTGACAGGAGGTGGTTGGAGATTGTGCGACAGCCCGTAGCGCCTAGAAGCGGAAAGACAAGGAGCTGAGCCACGGACCGGTTTCTGCGCTGTGCAGGGAGCGAATGAGCAGCGATACAAGGGCAGAGGCGAAAAAAAAGGGAAATCCAGGCAGATGATGAAAATTATGCTCGGTGCCGCCGCAGGTATGCAAGCTGATGCTGAAAGCGAATTGAAGCGAGGGGGTGGGGGATGGCCAAGAGAGGGGCAAAAAAAGTGAGATGCTGGTCCAGCACAAGGCAGCGCACTGTCAAGGTAGCTTGTTAGTGGCATCATACCATGGTAATAGTGGGATCGATCGGTGATGCGCACCCGTAACGTCACCGGGGCTCTGGCACTGGACGCTTATTTGTTAGTGCAGTTGTTTGCCTGGCGCTGGGCTGGTTGCGGCAGCGATAAGCGATAAGGTAGGGCACCGGCTGGCTACCTATTTGTCGCCCTGTTGCCAAAAGGTTGTGCGCTGGAGCTGGGAGCTGGGAGCTGGAAGCGCTGGGAGGAGGGAGAGAGGGAGGGAGGAGATTTTAGCAGCTGACAACTTGGGGTTGCGATGCTCCGTTGGGCACATAATATATACACGGCCCTATACTCTGCACCTCGTAAGGCATCATGTTCCCGAGCCAACCACAGGTACACATGCTGTGATTGATACTTGTATTAATTACCCAGTAGCACACCTTGGTATTATCACAGATGGCAACTTGGAGGATCCGCCTGGTTCAACAGCTGTAATACCGGACAACAGAAAATGTAGTGTTGTACAGAGCCTATACCAGCTGTATAAAGCCTTCGCTCAACCACATGTGCTACAGCGCGGCTTGTTAGTGCGTGCATGCAAACGTGTACCTCCTAAAACGAACCGTCGGTCCCCCGGAACATCAACCGGGCTTACTCTACCAGCATGTACAGCCCCCTTGGCGCCTCGCACGGCGTGTGCAGCTGTACCTGCCGCGTACTCCCTCCTTGTACCTACATCCCTAGCCGAAGACGCCAATTAGAGTCCCTGTTCCCCCGTGGCGTTGGCTAGAACCGAGGTATCCTGGAAACGCAGAGCTCCAGTTCCATCTCGACATCCAAATCATCGCGACCTGCCAACCGACCTACTCTACAGACTCGGTGCGACGTGCCCCATCTGCCGTGTCTGCGATCCCGAGCCCTGCATCTCTTGCTTCGACCGGCCTCCGACTCGCGATACATGTGTTCGCATTGCTGATCCATGACCTTCTGACCCGACCCGAGTGCTGCCCAACATGCTCTCTTCAGCCCGGCGCTGGCTGCGTCGCAACCGGACGCCAATTGCCATCGGCGTTGGCGTCGTTGGTGCTGGCTATGCCGTGACGCAGTATGTAATGTCCAAGATCAACGATGCGCGTGAGCGCATGAGCAGCGATCGCATCGCCAAGGAAAAGTAAGTCTGTGTTGTGGCTTGTGTCGGAGCGAGACATTGACGGCTAACCGGACATTCTCTCTAGTCTTCGGCGGCGATTCGAGCAGAACCAAGAAGACTGCACGTTTACCGTCCTGGCCCTCCTGCCAACTGCCACGGGCAACGTGATAACGGCCCTGAACACGGAGCAGATCACATACGAGATCCAGCAGATCAAGAGCTCGGCAAGGAGCCTCAAGGGCATTCAGACGACGAGCCCGCCCAGCATTGCCGATACCACCCTCACCGAAGATGATAGCAAGAGCACCATCAGCGTGCCGGTTGAGATTGGCATGCCTTTTAGTAGCTCAGATGGTCCTCAGCAGGATCTCGCTCCTCCAAGGCCACGAAAGACCAAGAGACAGCTGTGGGATGACTTGACCATCAGCGGTACGCGCCTCCTTTATTTACCTTTACCCAGTGCATGGGAAAAAGAAGAGAATACTGACGGCGTCTGGGATATATAGCCATTACGAGATCATTCACGCTCGTCTACACGCTCGCCCTTCTCACCATGCTGACAAGGGTGCAGCTGAACCTTCTCGGTCGACGCAGTTACTTATCCAGCGTTGTTGCTCTCGCCACCGGGAGCCAACAGGCCACCATCAGCCTCGAGAACAATGATGACGACAATCCTAATCAGACATATGGCAGCGACTTTGATACAAATCGCAAGTACCTGACCTTCAGCTGGTGGCTGCTGAACAAGGGCTGGGTTGAAGTCATGCACCGCGTAGAGAGCTCTGTACGGACCGTCTTTGGAAGCCTCAGCCCTCGCGACCTTGTCACCTTTGACCGGGTGTCCCAGCTAACGGCAGAGGTGAGGAAGCTGATTGAAGGATCCGGTTCCGATGAGCGCAAGGGTTCAGACTGGCTAGCCTTCCTCTTGCCCCCCAAAGATAAGGAGGACGAAGTCATCCGTGAGTCTGGCATCTTGGACGACGGAGGGTTAGCTTCCGAGGACGGCGCCCAGGTATCCCCTGCCGCGCTGAGGCGTCTGCTCGATGAGACGGCCGATTTGATCGAATCGCCGGCCTTTTCACACGTCCTGACTCTGATTCTCGACTCGGGCTTCTCGCTGCTGGTGGACAAGAAGCTGGCTACCGAGGCTTTCGAGTTCTCTCTGGACGACGCCCCCACTACCGTGGCAACGACAACCAGCCTCAAGCGCACCAGGGCCATTTTACTACCCAAGATCCTATCCGTCTTAACACGACAGGCTCACGTCATTGGCAACGGCGTGCCAAACGAATATCTCCAGGAAATGGAGACGGTGCGCGATCTCGAGGCCTTTTCCGCCGTTGTATACTCCAGCAACTGGGAGAACGAGATGAAGGACGAAGGGCTCATGGAGAGTGCTGTGTATCTCAAGTCCGAGGACACGCAGTCTCAGTCTACTCAGGTCGATAGCAGCGTTGTCATCGTCGATCGTCAAGCCAGCGGCTTTGAAGGCGCGTGGGAGAGGGCAGTAGAGAAGAGATCTTGAAAGCGGAAAGCAACGTACTAGCAATATGCATACTTGTATAGTAAAGAGTAAAGATTTCAGTGCATTCTACAGGTTTGTTAATCACTTTGGGAGGGCAGGACGGATGGCTACAGAGATTTAATGGCTTTGCTTTTTCTATTTTTTTTCCCTTTTTGGTATTACTATGGTGTTGGCAGACCAGCAAATAACATATGACGATATATCCTGTGTTCTCCTTGGCGCTCAGAGACTAATTAGCGCTTAATCTCCTCTTAAGATTGCCCCTCTTGCAAGTCTATCCCATCGCTTCCACCACAGGACAAGTCTGTTTTTGCGCCACAGCATGCAAGGTTCCATATCCAACTCACCAACGGGAGCTCTTGAATGACTCATCCCCACAACCGCTTCATCGCCTCATATTGTGCATATCTCTTCCCTCTGGCAGCTCTGCCAACTAGCGAGTAGCTAGAATATGTTGCGTTCTGGCTACGAGGCGGCCGTGGGACAGGTCAGGCCAGAAGCAGCCTTCATTTCATGAACATCGACGAAGGAGAGTCGTCATCGCCATTACCGCCTTTTGGGGGGGTTCTGCCTCTAGATTTGACATTCCGCTCGTAAAGATGTGCAGTCTATCGTATTTTTCACATCATGCCCCTTATAAACTGATCCAGCCCAAGTTCGAAGAGCTCATTATTAACGCCGGCACCTCCCTTGTGTTCGACTGGCGCAAGAGGATTCTTGACGACTATGATTTGGACAAAGGTCAGCTCGCCCACATGTCATGGCTCCAATGATTGGACAACAGGTCTCATTTACGCACCATATTCCACCCATAAATTAATGTATATCTGGTGCAGCACATTCCGCATGCTCGCCGAGCCCGTATCCGTTATCATGACGAACCGAAGGTTGGCCGGCGTCTCGTAGAAATGCAGCTTGTACTGGCCCGTCCGGTAGCTGATAAACGCGTCGTCATCGCCACCAAGCTTGCGGACCATGTTGCGCAGAGAGAAGACGGTTCCAAAGACGAGCTTGGCGTCGTCCGACCCGGTAGACAAGGCGGGCGCTGCCCCGGAAGTCTGTGCCGGCATCCACGACTTTACGTAGACACACTCGGCTATAGCACACCCATTAGAATCGCTGCGATGGAGGAGCAACGGGCGAATGCGGGCTATAAGAGCTGCGGGCGACTTACTGTGGCGGTCGAAGATGTAGAATGAATAGACGACCATTGTGGGCAGCCTGCACGCGCAATATATATCCGGCTTGGATTTCGCAAGCGGCAGTATCCGCGACTCGGGAGAAGGGTTTATACGCTGGATGCGACGGATCAATGGCCTGTTTCAAGGGGGGACGCTGTCGTCATCTCAGGACGAACGAGCTCCTTCAAGAGGTGGCAGCTTTGATGCTGTGAGGTGTGTCGTCGATCAAGGGGGGGCACCTCGGCGCGGTTATCTAATCCAGTTACAGTTGACCTGGAGCTAACAGGCGCCCCGCGTATTAGGGAAGATGGCGGGGCATTATTGCCGGCTTAGAGCCCACTGCTACTGCAGAGAACCACTCACAGCGGCATTAGTACCAGGTAGGTAGGTAGCGTACCTGTTGCTTATGGACTCTCTCTCTCTGGGCTGCCTCAGAATGTTCTTCTAAACTGCATGTAATACTCCGTATTTACTTGGTGGTTATTCATGACGCTCTGTCAGGACGCTTCATATCGTTGTGCTATCCAGCGAGCTGCCACAGCTTCACAATAGCGACCCGGACGCGATGGCATCTATCGCAGACTCAATGGCCGCAGACATGGACTATGTGAGAGAGCTCAGGCGGCGCATGTAATTGTCGGGAGAAACGGGCGATGCGCTAACATGGAGTCTAAAGGAGGATCTCTTAGAGATGCTGCAAGTTCCCAAGGAGGCCTTCCAGCACTGCAAGAAGCTACCAGTTGCGCATATCGAAGCGGATGGCGTGAATGACAGAAGATATCACTTCTACAACTGTGAAAGAGTCAGTTTCTACTTCACCGGGGCACCTGATAGGCTTATATGGCATGCAATGGGCTCTTTTACTCAAATCATCCCCAAGGGAATAGCTGTCCTGGTCCTCAACGGGCAGTTTCTGCTGGCTGAAGATTCCAAGATGCTAGAGACGAAAATAAGCTACTAACTACCCAGCACTTAGCCTCGATAGCTTGAGGTGGATGGCGTTGTCTAGCTCTAGCTATGGTTCTAACTTTTAGAATACAGCTCCGTCACTGGTTTACACAAAGGTCCGGTCTGTGCAAAGGCGTAATTTATATTAGTATGCCCGTTGTAAGACCTGTGGCTAGTTGCAAAAAGCTAATACCCGCCACTACCGCATGCAGGAATAGATAGATAGATAGATGGCACATCTTAATAAAAAAAAAACAAATCAAAAAATGCAGCATTCGTCTGTACACACATCAACAATTCGTCAAGGCTGGATAATAACGCGTGTTGATTACTCTTGTACTATACTCTTAGTAGGCATAAAAAGGCAGCGGGTGAGCAGAGACTCCCAACAAAGGCGCTCGCCAAAAAAAGCACAGGCAAGGCGCTTAACGCCCGCAGCGTGCCAAAAAAAACCTCCCGCGCGCCCCGCTTAAAGAAGGAATGCTGGTGCAGCTACTATTTTCTACCCCTCCAATGGCTGGCTGAGAACCGGGCTTGCTTTCAGCCTCACATCCCATATTAAAACAGCCCTGGCGCGCGAACCACTTTGGTCGCGCCTTGGACTTGGCAGAAAGGCGAGCGGCGGGGAGGCTGAGCGCATTGCAAGCTTCTCCATCTTAGATATCGCTTGGCGCAAACCCGTGGAAATCTCTGCAGGAAGCCCTCCAAGCGCACGCGAGACGAAAATCTCACAGCTATCCATCTTTTCGAGCTTCAGCTGCGAGCTACGCATCCTGTCATTATGGAGACGCCGCCGCAGTCGCCAGGCGGCATCAACTCGGCGCCTCCGTCCGGTCTTCAATCGCCAAGGCTCACCGTCAACGGTAGCGATAGTGTTTCGGAAGATTCTCGACCTTCTCTGGCGTATGCCATGTAAGTGGTCTGCTTAGTTCTAAACCGCGGCGCTATCCTGTAGTCTTGCAAAGAAGAGAGAGAGAGAGAGAGAGAGAAGAAAAGGAACAGGAAAAGCCACGCTATCTCTACGTGTAAATACCGTGCTGATCCCTTTTTATGCCCCAGGACTGAGCCCACCCGTTTACACGGCTTCGCAAGCCCCATCAGACAACATAGGCGCACTCCGAGTGCTCATCGTGAGGTCAAGGTCAGCTGCTCTCCAGATTGCGACCTCTGATTGCTTAGGTGGTGAGCTAATCTCTAAAGCAGGAGACTTTGGATGCGCATGTCGAGTTCTCCAACGATGAGACAGATGGCCGGACTCACCATAGAATAAATCAGTATGTGATTCAGGACGAAATCGGCCGAGGCTCTTACGGCTCTGTTCATCTCGCAACAGATCAGTTTGGGAATGAGTTTGTGGGTTTCACCTCTATATCTCTTGATTGTTTTTTTTTCCCTTGCACAGCTTATTTACATTGACATCTACAGGCTATTAAAGAGTTCTCCAAGGTCCGCCTACGAAGGCGTGCACAGTCCATGGCCATGCGCCAGGGCCCTGGGGGTCCCTCAAGGCGTATGCCTGGTAGAGGAGGAGGGGCCTTGCCTCCACATCTGAGCGGGTTGCGAGACAGTGAGAAGAGCGATGCTCTGTTCTACATCCGAGAGGAGATTGCCATTATGAAGAAACTCAATCACCCCAACTTGGCTCAGCTTATCGAGGTGCTCGACGATCCAGATGAAGATTCTCTGTACATGGTTATGGAAATGTGCAAGAAGGGTGTCATTATGAAAGTCGGGCTGGGCGAGCAAGCAGTTCCGTACCCCGACGAGGAGTGCAGATTTTGGTTCCGAGATTTGATATTGGGAATCGAGTACCGTAAGTCTCATGCACGCAGCTGCGTATTCAGCTCCCATGGCTGTTGTCCTGACTATTACTAACGTGACAACAGTGCACGCTCAAGGCGTCATTCACCGTGATATCAAGCCAGATAACCTCCTGCTATCAGAGGACGATGTCCTCAAGGTTGTGGACTTTGGAGTCTCGGAAATGTTCCAAAAGGCGAACAATATGAGGACATCCAAATCTGCCGGGTCTCCCGCCTTCTTGCCTCCTGAACTTTGCAGCAAGCACAGCGAAGTTTCTGGGACGGCTGCAGACATCTGGTCCATGGGCATCACTCTCTACTGTCTCAAATACGGCAAAATACCTTTCAATAAGGAGGCCATGCTTGAGATCTACGAGGCCATCAAGACAGAGGAGCCAGAATTGCCTCAGGACGAGAATCCGTCATTTGTCCATCTGATGAGCAGATTACTGGACAAGAACCCGGAAACACGAATCACCATGGCTGAGCTTCGCGTGAGTATTGGCCCATTTTTGCTGCCAGACATGGTCAAAGTGTTAAATCATTGATACAGGAACATCCCTGGGTGACCAAGGAAGGGACGGACGCTTTGCTGTCAGCAGAAGAAAACTGCGCAAACCCCGTAGAGCCCCCGAATGAACTTGAGCTCAGCCGCGCCTTTACGAGAAAGATGAACCACCTTCTATGTGTAATGAAGGCAATCCATCGATTTAGGTGTTCATTAGCTCGCAGCCGCAAGAAACGCGCCACCCAACCAAAAGCTGCAGAGGAAGGCGAGACACGCAAGCCACTGGGTGCTACCAATGGGAAAGCATCAATCGCCGACATAGCGGCACTAATCACACAGCAAAAGACAATACTTCTCGCATCCGAGACGGAGGAAGACAAGGCCAAAGGCCAAGCACACGATGTTACCGACCAAGAGCCGTTGTTCCTAGGCATCGGTACAGGAGCAAGGGATGCTTTTGCCACGGACGAAAAGACACCCGATGTTGTGTCGGACTCTCCTACCGCCGTTGATTTCAACGTGTACGACCGGGCTTACGAGGAGGCCGTAAAGGAGCGAATGAAACCGAATCAGTCAAACAACCCTATCTTGTATCTGACTAAACACATCAAGGAGAAGGATTATTTTAAGAAATTGGAGAACTTGGTAGATGAGGCCTCTGTCTCACCATCTCCTTCGAAGACTGCCACGGAGAATTCCAGACAGCTTCTAGACCCTTTGCCTCTACATCCGGGCAATAAACTGGCCGATCTTTTGTCCAAAGTTGGAGTCTCAGATGCGTCCGAGAATAGCAGCAAGACAACAGACCAAAATTAGCCGGTTGCTTGTCTCAAACCAGCGCCTATCTGGCTCGGCCACCATCCGTCAGACCTACAAGAGAATATTTCGGGATAATGAGACACCAGATACGAAGCATCACTACTACTAACCCCCTCCTCCTGCGAATAGACTCCTTATCTCAAGTACAAAGTATACTTTGTCAGTGAGGCAAACGCATGAAAGGGGCGTCCAACAGAAAGTCGTGAAACGGGCTCGTGTGCAGCCGCCTCCAATCGGATACTACGCTGCTGTGCTCCTACGCTACTCGGCGTACATTATCATGATGTAGGCTGAGATTATCATCTCCGTTGATTCTGTGGAGAAGCAATTTCCGCCGCCAACACTGAGAACGCGCTCACCGCTCCAAGGCATACCAAGAAGGCAGCGAAACTGGTGAGCCAAGAACGTAAGGGGAACACGACGTTAGTGATTTCTAGAACGGTCGGTGAGACCGTTACTGCATTACCAAGGCAGTAAAAGATTACGGGCGATAGTGTTAAAGGGACCAAAAAGAAGGACGAATGGAGTGTGGCCCATGTCATTCGGTACGCTGTACATGCACGGGAGGAGATTAGGGAGGCGCCCACGCGCAGCATACGCATGGAATGTTAAAACAAAAGAGAGAAAAAAAAAATTACCCTCCCCCCAACCATGGGGAAGCATTACTACTCCGTATGTCAACCAACCCTTGCGGCTCGGGTAGGCAATACATGCCAGGGAGCTGCTAAATCTAGAAAAAAATGTCTCACGATGTGATCTAAGATGCACAGCCAGTTGTAAGCTACGAGGCTCTCGAGGCGCGTTATCACCCACGCAGACCCCTGACACAAAATCTCCCTACCCGCGTTCCGTGCCTGGTCTGGGCGGGCTGGCTATCGGGGGAGGCGGGAGCTTGGGCCATGTGGCAGACGAACGAATTGGAACATCTGGTCGAGGGTTTCCTATTGAGAGCAATGCCCGAGATGCAACACGCTGAAGCCTGCAAAGTCTAGAACCAAGAGGATAAGAAACATGGCGCCGCATTCGTCATGGATGGCAGTGTAGCTTTGAGACTGTGCCTCGAAGGCTCGATAACCGGCGGCAGCAGACGCGCCATATCGGCTATCAAGGCCAAGGATCGGTGTCTAAGTCTACGTGCCGGGGGGGGCCAAAGCTATGTGGTGGGATGGTCGGTGATCCCACGGCGGCTATACTTGCGTCAAAACCCCCTCCTCCCCAGGCTGGAACTCCCAACAGGAAATAGATTCCGGGGGAACTTTGGTCTGTGCTATCCGAGCACAAGCAGCAAGCGGCGGCGGCGGCGGCGGAAGAGCCACTGAGATGTAAGATATGTGGCACGAGTCTCGGGAGCCGGGCACACACGAAGAGGAGAGGAGAGGAAGATGGACGTTTGATAGAGGATGTATCGGAGGGACGGGAATGCAGGATCAAAGGGGGAAGAAGGGGAGGGGGTGGAAAGACTTCATGTCATTTCTCTTGCTGCTCTTTTTCTGCCGTCCTCTGGCTTACTAGATTGTGACATCAGGAGAGGCCTTGAGAGAGAGAAAAACACGCAGATCGACAATGGAGCGCTGACAGCTCAGCATCGACTCACTCAGCCGCTTAGATCCGCAGTTTTTCATGGTCCATAATCCATACAGTGAGCGAGCCGGCGTTGGTGCAAGCAAATCCTCATGTGAGTGGCGGTCGGGGGGTGCAGAGCAGTTGTGGGGAGAGAAATGCCTGAGCATTGGCTGTTTTTTACCTAAGACAGATTCTGATATGACTGCAGTAGCTAATGCTACTCATGAATATAGCTTGATTGAGAATAGTCTACTCCCCCGTATTTACTAACTTATTTTTATTTATTCTCTGTCCTTTCATTTCACATTATTTTATTTTTATTTTATTTGTCCTTGCCCCAGCCCTGTTGAGTTTTGTCGTGACCCAGAAGTGGCCAAGAGGCGGCGCGGCGGGCTGTGTAAGATGGGGAGATGATTGAGCCGGATGAGTTATCTGACCTATGAGATCATATGGGGGATGCTTTTGGCAACTGTTTCTCTCTCTCTCTCTCT
>PXNZ01000474.1:0-17026 GCA_003012085.1 Trichoderma brevicompactum | reverse complement strand
GAGGATGAGGAGGAGGAGGAGGGGAGGAGGATGAGATTGTATCGATAGAGGGCGCAGCAAGAATTCGAGTCGGCGGTACGACCGGCGGTCAAACGTTGTCGATGTCTCAGGAAGTCGCGCAGCAGCGACGGTCGTCGTCGACGGTATGATGCGAATGGTACGAATCAAAGGAGTGTCGTGGGAGCGCTCACGAACAAAGCTATCGATTTACCGACAACGGCGCAAAGGTCGTGCGGGTGCAAAGCTTGCCGCCTGGCATGCGGAAGCCCCGATGCGGCTGGATGGAGCAGTAGCGGAGGTCGACGCTTCGTACGAGGTAGCTGTGCGAGAAGAGGTAAGCTCGATGCTGAGCTCGTCGACTGCGCAGTTGGCGATGCGTTATGACTGCGCAGGGGTGGAAAAATTCGCTGGAGAAAAAAAAAAAAGAGATGGGGCAAGATAGGGATGCGGAGAGGGAGGAAGATTCAAGGTTGTTGCGCAACGGTTGGTCCAAGTGACATGAGGGCTTGAGGTGACGCCTGGCGGCGGAAGCACCAGAGGGAACCCCACCTGGGACAGGATGGATGGTGGTCGAGACAGGCGAGCAGCGCGGGCTGACGGGCGTCGAAGCACGAGCTTTGCTGGGGGAGCTGGGGGTCTGGGAGAGCTAACCTGTATGCTAAAAAGCTCGTCTGGAATGCGAGGGAGGCCGTGGAGAGATGCAGCAGCAGAAATCGAGTGTAGAGCAGGGCGTAGAGCTAGGCGTAAAGATGGCGTATCGTAATTGCAGCTAGTACCTGTTGACGTAGGTCCGAAGCTGGCAAACTCGCAGCATCGAGACGGCAAGCTGCTCCGCTATCTAGAACACGGCTAGTGGACGGGGGTGGATGCTCGCCGCAGCAGAAAGATGGGCAAAATGAAAAAGGAAGAAAAAAATCGCTACCCGTGGCCGCAGCCAACCAAAGCGCAGAGGCAGCCTAGGCGGCGGTTGCTGTGCTTTGTCGCAGCGGCGCACCAAAGAAAGCTGCGTACCGTGCGTGCGCAACTTCGGGACGTAGTATGGAAGCGGGTATGCTGTGTTTGTCGAGTCACCAGACCTAAGCTGCCAATAGAGGTTAACCGCTGCAAACTGTGCCGTTTCATTCGTTTGTGCAGACTGGGCCGATCATGAGCCGGGGTTGGCTCGACGTTGGGGGATCAGGATGCATCAGGGTACCCTGCCTCGGTATTTTGTGCAGGGAAAAGGCCAGTATTTACCCAGTTGTTGTCTCAGATGGAGGTGCCTGTACCTTGGGTTAGTAGTTTGCAGCCAGCGGCGGCTAATGCGAGAGCAGGCCTCCGGAAAAGGCACACCTGGTGATAAAGATTGTCTTGGGGCAGAGGTCTTGTGCTGGTGATGCTCAGTGACAGGCCGCAGGCGGGCTAGCCATTTCCAGCGCTTCTAACGAGATGAGCGTGCAGTGTATTATGGAGTACAGCGCCTAGTCGTGATAGCTGCGGTGTCTCGCTCGCTCTGTCTTGTGGTGCCTCTGCAGCGGTCGTTTGTTCTTTTTCTCGGTGATTGCTACCGCACCAGAGGTTTGCCGTAAATGAAACACGAGATGACAAAGGACGACCTTGATGGCGGATTTTTGATGAAGAAGAAAGAGGAAGAGAATGGAGATTACGGATGCAAGTTTGTAGATGGCGGGGTTGAAAAGACAAGAGCCAGGGCGGCCACCTGCTGCTGCTGCTATTGCTGCTACGAAGGGCCTTTTTGAGCGAATGAGATGGACAGGCAGCGACTTTTTTTTTTTTTTTTTTTTTTTTTTTTCGGTCGCTCTTGCCCCGCCACTGAACCTGACAAGCCGGAAGGAGCTATCAAAATCTTGCTTGTATTCGTGCCTCGTCGCCATCAGCATGATCTCAAAGCATCAAATGCTATCAAAAACATTGATGCAGCTCCTTCGTATCCAAATCATGAAATGCAACGCCTAATGATGCCAAACATCAATGCATGAATAATGCACCTCAATCACACTCGGCCTGTCTCGCCTTTAGCAGCTTGTGCACTGTCCACGAGGGCCTGCTAGCTCTCTTTTGCCTCTTTGAGGGCTGCTTAGGGCCAGTCGCCCATCCTGATCTGGTCGATCGGGACGCTTTCTGGGAGCAAAAGGATGCGTCGACAGTTCCAGTTTCGAGCCCCCTGTCCAAGCGCCTAGCTCTTTTTCATCGACTGGGTGGTGGGCGGTGTCGAGAAACGAGGCTCAACGCAAAAGTCCCGGCGGCAAATATATAGCGGGATCCCTGGCAGTTTTCAATGAAGCGAGCTCTGAATGAGTGCACGGAAAACGGCAAAACCAGCAGTGTTTGGCTGCTACCAGGCGAGGCGCTATATGTGATGGATACTGAACAATAACCGGACCTTGAAAGGCCGCTGCTGCAGCTACTGGGGATAGAACTGGAGAAGAGTGAGTGAATGTGGAACGAAGATACCTAAGCTCCATGTACGCGACAAGATGCGGAAATATTGAGGCCGCTTTTGGGAGGAGCCAGGCGTTTATTACGTCGAGCACCACTTTCATGACACCTTGATAGTATCTGCCAAATAAAGTGCTTTGCCCCCCCAACCAACAATCGTGGTCATCCGTCACTTTGCGGGCTGTGATACTTGATGGTGCTAGTTCCCACCTAGAATAAAGGCACTAGTTGACATTAGACAGCATACGAAGCTTGCTAAAGCTGTCATTTTGCTCGAATGATTATTCAAATTAATTGTATAATGATACGCAATAAGGCTTAGGAGGCAGTAGGGGCTGGAGGCAAAAGTAGGCCGTCACGCTATATAGACCCAGCTTTGCCTTGATATCATATGTTTGCTTTATTCGCCTCCCGCAAAATCGGGTAGAGCCGCGCAACGCTGCAGGCAGATGACTAATGCGTCTCGGACTCGGGCTGTATAAAAGAAACGGTAGACAATACTGAGATGAACAATAATCGTTCTAGATTAGGGGCTTGATTAGAAGAAACAAATTAATCTCTCAAGATCTTAAAAAGGGGTAGAAGTTTTTTTTTTTTCATTAATGAAGGAAATTTGTATATGTATGATTTGAAGAAATGATAGCATAAAGATCGTACATTCATTTATATACCTACCTAGCGCAATCCGTCTTCTGTTGCCAACTGATCTTGCGTCAGTCCGTTATTCAAATTCTTAATATACTGGTCAAATTCTCCAGCCATTTCAATGACTTCCTTCATCATGCTATAATCCAGGTTGACATCCTGCGGTTTTGCAGCCTGCTGCCGCTCCCACCTGGCGTACTGCCTCGCCGTCGTGATGACATTGCGAATCTCCCTCCCATTCATCTCTCTGCCAGCCAGTTGCTTGATATTCTTCTCCAAATCGTCGAAATCGATGCCCTCTTCCTTCAGATCCCTCAAACGTTGTATAAAATTGCTCCAAATCGTCGTTCTCTGAAGAGTTGTTAGGCTGTTGTAGTGAACTGCCAATTGAATGCGTGACTTGAATGCTTCATCAAAAGTTCCGACCCGGTTGCTTGTTAAGATTAATATTCCATCATAGTATTCGAGGACCCTCAAGAATACCGACACCAGTGCGTTTCGGTGGAGATCTTCTAGGCTGCGCTGCTCCAGGAATACATCCGCTTCATCGAGCAAAACCACACACCCCCAGGTCTTACCGAGGTAAAGAACAGATTCAAGGTATTTCTCGACATCTTCTGGCTTTGTTCCAATGTCCCCGCATGTGACAGGGTAGAGTGGCTTCTGAGCAATCTCGGCCACGCTTTCAGCCGTCAAGGTCTTGCCTGTACCTGGCCCACCATGCAATAGCAGGATTAGCCCATTGCCCTTTCCACTGATGAGATCTGTAGATTTTTCTGCTTCTATTTGATTGCTAATGAGGGCTTGGATTAATCTCTTTGTTTTCTGCCTGAGTACGAGACTCCCAAATGCTTCCGTATTCCATGTCACCTCGTGGAGTCCGTCAATGTCTAGATCTAACCATTTCTTCCTCTTGAGATTATAAGCTTTGACTGTGAGTGGCGCCAAGTAAACAAAATTCTGATCAGGAGGATCTTCCTGCTTCATTTCTTCATCGCTAAAATGACTTCTATTGGATGCTTTAGTGGATTTAGCCATGCTGAGATCAGATTTGTGTAGCTCGCAATACATCATCATATCGATCATATATCGTTCATCGCTAGAGTGGCGTCTTTCGGATGTATCGTCGTAAGATACTATATGTCTCACCCGACACTTCCAGAACCATTCTCCTCTATTCCTCAGTCTTTTCAATGTAGATTTATTCACATAGGCTAGTGGCCGTATGCTCAACTCACCGATGTTCTTCTCTGAGAAGTCGTCGAAGTCGAATTCCACACTCAGATTCGTTGTCTCACGCGAGAACTCGCCACCAAGTGTCCAATACCAGGCGTCCATATGAAAGACATTTTTCTCTTTAATCTTTCCTAAAGATTTCTTGAGAGGATATATATCCTGGGGCTTGCGCTCTTCGAGCCAAGATTGACACAAATAGCCTCTTGCCTCTGGACCATCGCCTTGAACTACAATATCTCCAGGTTTGAAGAGGTATTTGATATACTCCTGGGTGATTCTGCCCTTGCAAATCATATCATTGACAAGGCTGTGTTCATTCTCCCACCGAGGGATTAGATAATTAAGTAGTGCTTGGAACTGAATCTGCTGCCTGCCCTCCAAGGTTGCCAGAAAGTCATTCAAGGTATCTCTCCGGACATGATAGAAAGCAAAGTATGGAGCAGTAAGCCTGATTGACTTTGTGGCAGTGACACTGTCCGTATTGAAATTGTGCGTGTCCAAGAATTTCGTTATTGCGATGTTAAGATCTTTAGTGGCTGGCTCAATGGTCTCTTCAGTGTGTGTCGGAAAGATTTGAGTGTCCCAGTCCTCATCCGGAAGGTCTTCCATCATACAATTAACGTCATAATCTCTATATACGATGCAACAGATGTCTGGATTATTTGACAGGTAGGACGAGACGTTGCGTAGAGGTAGGTTACCAGCAAGAAATTCTTTGGACCGTGTGGCCCCCCCTTGCCATAGTGGCGAATCAAGGTACATATAGACCCTCGCATCTGATTTTTCATCTCTCTTTAACACGCGATGTACCAGTTGAACTCTAGTAAAGCCGAGCGTTGGCGTCTGCCCTTTGTCCCTGAGCTCTGACACATATGACCGCAGAGTCTCTATTGTTAATGTTGGACCGTCTCGGATATTCAAAGCTCCAGAGATTAGGCGAAGAGCCCTATTTAGCTGAGCACTGGAATTGCCAACTGGTGGTTCATCATCAGCATAGACGTCGTCATTAGAGCGCCTGGAACGATCATTCTCAGCATTTTGCTCAAAAAATGGGGGTGGATTTAAATACCTGTCTAGTTCCCTTGAAGACCATGTTGGAGGCTGCCATATTGGTATATTATCCATATCGATGGTGGGAAGATTTTTGTCCCGAACGAAACTTCGGCTTTTGTCTGTTAAAGGTTTCTGCAATGCAACAAGAAGACCCCCAGAACGATCGAATTCGCTGCCTTGGCTTCTGTCATCTGAAATTGTAGCTTGTATCGGTATTGAGCGTTTCTGCCGAGCAGAGGCCAACGGTGTTGGGGTTTCGTGGCGCCTCTCGCGTTCTTCTCTAATATAATTATCCATGTAGCCGACCCGGGCAAATCTAGGAGGCGAATCTACCTCCGTTATTTCTACGTTTTTGTGGCTCGTTCCCCTTGGTCGACTTGCCCCTCTTTCCGATAGCTGCGGGTTTGATCCTCGGGCGCGTCACTGTTTCCACACTGCCTTCCTCGACGTGCTTGCTTCAGTTGTCGCCTCGACTAATGTCCCGATTTCAAATAAAAATAGTAGGATTGTTTGATAACTCTGTGTCTTGCTTTCTCGTTTGCATACTAAACAAAGCTTGTTGAGGCAATAAAGTCCCGCGATGTGAATCTTTCTAACCTTTGCAATCAGGCTGCGCATGCGTCAGGCTGCCCGCCCAAGTATGTACCTATGTACATCAGGCAGCTACACTTCAGGCAACGTGCCCCATACAAGATGTATGCCTGAAGCAGTGCCTATATCCTATTGAGAGCATTGGTATTCGAATAGCAGAGGGTCAAGCATCTAATTCAATCATTGTGCAGATATTGGTTCCTGAATAGCTACTAACAAGATATAAAACCTGTCAATGGCAATGCCAGAAGCTAATGCGTTCAGTGTTTGGTATACCTCATTAGAGGAAACGGAAAGGTAAGGCCTCGGTATGCGGCGGGATATTAAAGTTACAAAATTGCAGCTAATCTTACACTTGTGCTTCAAGAACGAACGAAGCCCACGATGTTTTCAAGGAGGCTTTCTCAAACTTCACATTGGAGCTCTCAAAAGACGAGAAGAAATTAAAATGGATTGTTGACTCTAAACACGGCAATATCGAGAGCGTTCTGGCATCTATTCATAAAGCCCGAGTTTGTTACGAAGCGCGAAAAGGCAACTCAAAAGTGCGCAAAGCACTAGCGAAACTGTCGGAGAAAATGTACAGGTACAGTGGAATCATGGACGTGCTATTCTCACAACAACCAGAATATACAACCTTGGCCTACGGTGCTATGAAAGTTTTGCTTGTTGTATGTGCTCTCTTATCGGGCTGTTGATCTATCTCATCTAAGCCAAAGTTTGTAGGGCGTAGTGAACCACCAGAAGCTCCTATCGCAACTCTGCGTTGGGCTACATAGCATTGCGCATATCATACCTCGAGCGCAACTCACCATGCAGCTGTATCCAATACAGCAAATCAAGCAAATCATTATGGAGGTGTATGTCCAAATCCTCAAGTTTCTCCTACGAGCTCTTCGCTGGTACCAAGCAAGCAAGATTACGTACATGCTACATGCAATCAAAGTACCCACCGAGCTGCAATATGATGATTTTTTAACAAACATATCGCTATTATCGAAAACACTATCCATGGTTGCCTCGGATAGCAGCCACGCTGAACAACGGGATATGCACACATCCATCACCCAAATAATTCATGAGCAACACCACTTCCGTGAAAAAATGACAGAATTGATAGGAGCAGTTTCAGAGATGAGGAAGTCCATGGCTGCTGAACAGGTTATCAGCGCATCAGCAAGGATCGAATTCCGCCAGAAGCTGTTTGAAGTCCAAATCAGTCAACTCGTAAGCCAATTGTCTGTCGCTTCTTTGCCTGATCCCATCAGAGCTTTTCAACTGCTACTATTTATGTCAAATCGGCGACAACCGAAGTCGTCAAGCAGAGGCGCAGTGTTCTGGCTTGACCCAAAGATCCAGAAATGGAATAAATGCAAGGAATCGTCCCTTGTTATAATTAATGGAACATGGAAAACAAGGTTCCATCTCCAAAACTTCTGTGTCAAGTCGATTGCGATACTTCGTGATGCCAAGTGTCCGGTTATTTGGGCTCTGAAATATTTGAACCCCGATCAGGCAGCTGATCAAATCCACGTATCCACGATTGACTTGCTCAAATATATTATTTCACAAGCTATTTCTATCAACGAAAGTCTTCATACCGACTCGGCCTTGATTCCTTGCCTCACGGCTCATTATAGAGCGGAGTCTGAAGAGGATTGGATAACTATTCTTGCTTCGGTACTGCAAGGCATCCCTCTCCTCTACATTATGATCGACGTCGAAGTTATAAGCAAAATGTTGGGAACGTTGACAAAAGACTTCTGGCCGGCAGCGTTTATTAGGATGTTCTCCAAGCTCTCAGCGCGCAACATTGGAACAATTGTTAAAGTGGCTTTAATCAGCTATGGCTCACCATTACTCAAAGGACCATTCAATAAAGACTGTCAGGATCTCGTTGTGACAATTGGCGGCATAAGGCAAACACGGGCATCTCTGTCGAAGTCTCGCAGTCAGCGGTTTTCTATTGCTCAAAGTAGAAGAAGATTTAATCTGGAGGTCCCGACTGGTCGGTAACACAAGGGGGTTACTCGAAGCGGTTGTTTCAATACATCCAAGAGAATTCATATGGCTCGCTACTGTTAAGCATATTTGAGTCATTAGAATAAAATTCACGACGTGTAGCTATAATAAAGCACATCTTAAGCAGTTAATTGTGTTGTTAATGTTCAATAATTGATCCATCATCGCCTCTGCTCTTCGTCATCTTGGATCCATAAAGCCACAGGCGTTGCCGCAGCCACAAGCCGCGACGGCAGCAGCAGCGGGGACTGGCGTACCCCGCCAAAGCCCACTTGCCCACCTTGGAGGTACTACTAAGCTTGCATGCTTATGTCACTACCGGTTAACACTATCGATAGCGCTATCTCATGTGACCCAGTCTTATCAGTCAACTTTTTTTTTTCTTCCATGCAATTGCAGCTATCCGCAGAGAAGCGTCTGCCGAATAACCTCCAATTGCAATTGACTTGGGACAGGCGCTTCATTAATTTTCAGAGCGCACGAGAAGAAGCTGCCTGTCTCGATGTGCTAAAGATTGTAGCATAATATCTCATCACTCTTCTCTAATCTGATTCACGGTTTAAGCTCAAGGCTGCCTTCCTTCGACACAATGGCGCCCTCGGCTACCAGCACCGAATGGGACCACCAGTTCCATACTCTGCGTCGCCAGGATCTGTTCCGCAATCCTCCAACCGATCATTCCGCATATCCTGCTCTGCAGCTAGCAGTAAATCCTCACATTGAGTCGTTCAATGCCATCTTCCGTGGTGATGGAAAGCCCGGCCTTCTTGCGCATGGCCTGGCGGATATTGGAACAAAAGTTTTCCTCGACGGCAACGACCGCGCTGGCCCAGACGGCAAAAATCAGCTCAACATCCGCATCAAGGAGGTGACTCTGCAGAAGCCGCAGGTACCACCAAACAACAAGCTGGCTTTGAACAGAGAAATCTTCCCTGCCGAGTGCAGAGAGAGACACGCTACATACCGGGGAAAGCTCTCTGCTACTTTTGAGTATAACATCAATGGAGGTGATGTCGTCGAGTTCACCAGAGAGCTTGGCCAGGTTCCTATCATGATAAAGGTTTGCCTTTCCTACATCAATGCCTACTTGCCCCAAATTAGAACGAGCCGTACTCACAGTTCACAAACAGTCAAACAGGTGCCACCTCGAGAATAATTCGCCCGCTTTACTGGTCCAGCGCAAGGAAGAATCCGAAGAGCTCGGTGGATACTTCATTGTCAACGGTAACGAAAAGATTATCCGTCTACTGCAAGTAAACAAGCGGAACTTCCCCATGGCTATCAACCGTCCGAGTTTCACAAATCGAGGCGCTGGATACACCACATACGGTATCATTCTTCGATCAGTACGCCCAGACGAGACCTCTCAAACAAACGTTTTGCATTATTTGAAGGATGGAAACGTGACCTTTAGGTTTTCGTGGCGCAAGAACGAATACCTTATTCCCGTCATCATGATTTTGAAGGCTCTGGTGGAGACAAACGATCGAGAAATCTTTGAGGGTCTGATTGGACCCATGGGCTCCAAAGCAGCCCAAAACACTTTCCTCACGGACAGAGTGGAACTTCTGTTGAGAACATACAAAGCCTACCGACTCTATAGCAAGTCGGAGACCCGTGCTTACTTGGGCCAAAAGTTCAGAGTTGTCTTGGGAGTTCCGGAAACCATGTCAGATTATGAGGTTGGAACTGAGTTCCTTCGGAGGATCGTCTGCGTCCACTTGGGCAATGTCGATGTCACCGAGAAGCAGGACCTCGACAAGTTCCACATGATCTTGTTCATGATTCGGAAGCTATACGCTTTGGCCGCCGGCGAATGTGCCGTCGACAACCCGGATGCCATCCAGAACCAGGAAATTTTGCTCGGCGGATTCCTCTATGCGCAGATTTTGAAGGAGAGGCTTGACGAATTTCTCAGCGTGAGCGTTCGTGCTGCTATTCGAGACTACCTGAGAAGACACCCTGCTGTGTCCTTCACCTCCGACGAATTCCGAAAAGAATTCCCCGGTGGAATTTTCAGAAAGGCAAATGAGAACATTGCCAACGGTCTCGAATATTTCCTGTCCACCGGTAACCTGGTCAGTCCCTCTGGTTTGGATCTGCAGCAAACAGCAGGCTTCACTGTCGTGGCGGAGAAGCTCAACTTTTTGCGTTTCATCAGTCACTTCAGAATGGTTCACCGTGGTGCCTTTTTCGCTCAGCTGAAAACAACTGCCGTACGTAAACTGTTGCCGGAATCTTGGGGCTTTATGTGCCCTGTTCACACACCTGATGGTTCTCCTTGCGGTTTGCTCAATCACATGACGCACAAATGCAAGATTATGACGGATCATCTCGATGTTTCCAACATCCCTGCGCTGGCTGCCGAGCTAGGTGCTGTGGAAACATCATCTGCCTCTACTGATGAGAGCGTTGTTGTCATGCTGGACGGTAAGATCATCGGATGGTCTACACCAAAGGAGTCACTCCGAATCGCAGATTGCTTGAGATACTGGAAAGTCGAGGGCTCGCACAACGTGCCTCTGCAGCTTGAGGTTGGATATGTACCTCCTTCAAAGGGTGGCTCATACCCAGGTCTCTATCTGACCTCCACGCCATCCAGAATGGTGCGCCCTGTCAAATACCTGCCCTTGCAGAAAGAGGATTTCGTTGGTCCTCACGAGCAGCCTTACATGTCAATTGCGGTAGTCCCGCAGGAGATTGAGTCTGGCGTGTCAACGCACGTTGAATTTGATCCGACCAACATGCTTTCTATCCTTGCCAACATGACTCCGTTCTCCGACTTCAACCAGTCTCCCCGAAACATGTACCAGTGTCAGATGGGTAAACAAACTATGGGAACACCCGGCACCGCCATTCGTCACCGAACAGACAACAAATCATACAGGATACAGACGGGCCAGACGCCCATCGTTCGTGCTCCTCTCCACAACACCTATGGCTTTGATAACTTCCCCAACGGCATGAATGCGGTTGTCGCAGTCATTTCATACACCGGTTATGACATGGACGACGCTATGATTATCAACAAATCTGCTCATGAGAGAGGCTTTGGCCATGGAACTGTATACAAGACTAAGAAAATCACGCTCAAGGACGATTCGAGAACCAGGGCAGCTAAGAGCGTTGTCAAAACGTTCGGTTTCGCCCCCCACAGCTACGTCAGCGCTGCGTATCAGGGCATGTTGGATGATGATGGTCTGCCGCACGTCGGTCGGATGGTGAAGGAAGATGACGTTCTGTGCGCCTGGCACACAGTCACCCCAGATTACAATGGAAATCTGGTCAATCTAGACGGCATCACGCACTATGAGAAATACAAAGACTCCGAGATAGGCTTCATCGAAGAGGTCCGATTGATCGGCGCCGAATCGGGCTCCGAGCCTCTGCAGACCATTTCCATCAAGATTCGGATACCTCGTTCTCCCGTCATTGGCGACAAGTTCTCGTCCAGACACGGACAAAAGGGTGTCTTGTCACAAAAATGGCCTGCTGTAGACATGCCCTTTTCCGAAACTGGCATCCAGCCTGATGTCATCATCAACCCTCACGCTTTCCCATCTCGAATGACGATTGGTATGTTTGTGGAGTCGCTGGCTGGAAAAGCCGGTGCCTTGCATGGACTGGCACAGGATTCTACTCCGTTCAGATTTGACGAGCAGAACACGGCAGCAGACTATTTCGGCCACCAGCTTATGAAGGCTGGGTTCAACTATCACGGAAACGAGCCAATGTACTCTGGAATTACTGGGGAGGAGCTTGGCGCCGATATCTACATCGGTGTGGTCTACTACCAGCGACTGCGTCACATGGTTAACGACAAGTACCAGGTGCGAACTACTGGTCCAGTGGTGCCCACAACAGGCCAGCCCATCAAGGGTAGAAAGAGAGGTGGTGGTATCCGTGTGGGAGAAATGGAACGTGACGCTTTGTTGGCACACGGCACGGCCTTTTTGCTGCAAGACAGACTGCTCAACTGCTCAGATTACACCCGATCATGGATCTGCCGCCGCTGTGGATCATTCTTGTCCGTGCAGCCAACCGTATCTCAATTTGCACCAGGAAAGAAGAAGGCGCCAAGCATGGTTCGCTGCCGAAACTGCGCCGTCAAGCTAGACGACAGCGAGGGCATCGACTTGACAGAAATCCAGGGAGAGATTTGGGAGGATGGCCAGGGCAACTGCTGGGTTGGCGGCGACCAAACAACACAGGTTGTGGTCCCTGGCGCGCTCAAGTTCTTGGATGTCGAATTGGCGGCCATGGGTGTCAAATTAAAATACAGGATAGACCGGTCAGACGAGCCCCGCAAGGGGCCAATGAAGCCGCTAAAGCAAATTTCTGTTGGCGCTTAATTGGTTGTCTGAGACAAAAAGAAATGGGATTTGGATGGGACGCAAAATGGGGTTGTATATATCACGTTGATGTTGGTTGCATTAGTACGGTATTAGATGCATATTTGAGCAATTTGATCAAAATTTACTGTTTATCCGAATCTATATCTTGTGCTAAAGAATGAGACATGACTTAACTCTCCTACTTGCAAAAGGTTCACAGATTTGAGGTCTCAAAGTAATGATATCAGAGCGCACCTTGTCTTGTGTCACAGAACACAAAACACCCAGTAGTCGGCCTGCAGGCTTCCGTCTGCTGCGCGGGGGACGGATGAAGCGGCCACAGCTGATTGAAATTTTATATTTGTGTGACTATACCATAATAGATGTGAAATGACCCAGCCTGTGGCGGACTTGATTTGCCTTTTGCTGCTGCAGTTCCCATGTCTGGATCTTGGTCTCTGAGCGTGAAACTCGCCAGTCCATGCGAGGATCAGAACTGGAAACTCAAATCTCCTGTCTCGGGCTCCCTTTCTTTCTTCTTTGTTTGGGCCAAGACAAAGCCAAGCCGCTCTCCAGGGAGGATATCGCCTCATGACCAGCTCAGCCGAAAAGGGAAACAGCAAGGTAGGAGAAGACCGAAGCTTAAAGCTTCCGAAGAGAACTGACTTACAGAGAGACACGTGGATGATTCCAAAAAGCTGGAAATTCGGGTAGCCTTGACCGAAGGGGTACCTTGGTCCTGGTACCTTAGGTATCGAAAGTGCTGTTGAGGCCTGCCTTCCCTTTCTGCCAGCTGCTCTCCTAGAATTCTTCTTTTTTTTACAACTTTTCCATCCTCTTCGACCTCTCTTTTCCTCCTCTTTCCCCCATCTTCTATGACAATTCCCAGGAGACTACGGAACACCGCTGCACATTCGCTCAATCGGACGCATATTGAGAAGATATTTCTTTTGGCCTTCCTCTCCTTATTTCTTGGCAGCCATTTTCGCTCGTTATTCTCGCCAGCTGGATCTTTCGGCGCAATACGGCGGTAGTCTTTGGCATTGCTGCCTTGCTTTTTCTCCATTCATTATCCCCTGAACCCTCTGGGTCTGCTGTTCGGTAATTCTCGGTCGATTGGCGTGCTTGAATCGGCGTTTGCGCGCACGCGCTTAAGCCTAAAACTCCCCTGATCTTCGAGTCTTTAACAAAAGGCCAGAGACAAGCTATGCGCCTCCTTATCCTCGCCAGTTGGGTTTTGAACTTCGTCACATCTCTGGTATCTGCCCAGGATTATGACTTTGGTGTCGATGTGGTTTCACTCACCCGTCGACAAGACCCCAACGCGCCCATCGTCGTCAGCCGTCTGCCACTGGCAGCAAATGGGAGCATACCCCTGAGACTCGAGATTCGTGATGTCAAGGCAGACAAATACAGATGGGATCTGTACATTCTGGCGCTGAGTATGTTTCAGTCAGTCAGTCAGGACGATCCTTTGTCGTACTACCAGATTGCCGGTGAGTAGGACTCTGAATCGACTCGGCTTTGGTGACGAGGCTCTGACGCAGTTCTCTCGACCCAGGGATACACGGTGTGCCCTTTACGACGTGGAACGGCGTTGGACCAGCAGCGGGGGCGAGCCAGTCAGGTTACTGTCCGCATAGTTCAGTGTTGTTTCCAACGTGGCACCGGCCATATCTAGCCTTGTACGAGGTGAGCCGTCTCGGGTCCGGACATCCGGTGTCAACGCAAGTCAATTCTTGTTTCATGATGGGATTGCTAACTTTGTTGGCCATAGCAAGAACTGTACAAGATTTCTGATGCTATTGCTCGTATGTTCACCAACGCCACCGAACGTCTGCTCTACCAGCAAGCTGCCTCGGACTTTCGAATACCATACTGGGACTGGGCTTCCCCTGCACCAGCCGGCCAAAGCCACTTCCCAGACGTGTTTTGGAATTCTACACTGACCCAATACGGCCCCAACGGTGTCCAGGTCATTCGCAATCCATTGTACTCGTATGCATTTCATCCGCTGGATGGAGAAGCACTTATCTGGCCGCCGGTACGCATGACTAGATAGCGAAATGATATCCGTCCGCCTGCTAACAATTCACAGTTGAGAAGCTGGAACGAGACAAAGCGAGCACCAAATACCGACATCAGTGAAGTAGAACCTCCTTCAATGAACGACCAGGTGAATACGGCATTGCTTGCAAAACTACCAGAGATACAGCAGCGCCTATACATATTATTCTCCAGCTACCACGAATTCGACTCATTTAGCAACAAGAACTATGCCGCCTCTCAGAATCTAAGTCATTTAGATTCTATCGAGGCTGTTCACGACATCATTCACATATATGGTGGATCTAGGGGCCATATGACCTATGTTCCTTTATCCTCTTTCGATCCTCTCTTCTTCTTACACCATGCCATGACAGATAGACTGATCTCAATGTGGCAACTTCTCAATCCTGCATCGTGGATTACGCCTCAAGTCTCAGGAGAGACTACATACACTGCATTGAAAGGAGCCATGCAGAATTCTAGCACCCCACTCACACCATTCATGTCTTCGGCCGACGGCACGTTTTGGGATTCCGACATGTCCAGGACAACTGAAGTGTTTGGGTACGCATACGGAGACACATCAGCTCTATATGGCGACTCTAAGAGCCCGCGAGACAAGTTGATTAGGAAGATAAACAACTGGCTTGGAAAAAACAGCCCGGCCATGATTCGGGTCAAAAGCCAGTCATCACACCGGCGGCCTAGCGGAATATGGAAGGGCAATCCGGGCATCAAAGGCTCCCAACCCAGCTTCAAGATGGACGCAAAAGATGCCGCGGCAGATGGGCATTACACGGAGTGGATCGCAAATGTACATGTCAATCACGGCGCACTGGATGGGTCATTCAGCATTCACTTCTTCGTTGGGCCGCCGCCAGATGACATCCGCACATGGGGAACTGCTCCAAATCTCATAGGATCGGTTGGCATATTCACCATGAACATGATGGGCGGCTCTCAATCTAAAATTTCTGGGACAGTGCCCTTGACCATGGCATTGATGAAGCTCGTCGATGTAGGAGCCGTGCGTGGCCTTGAGCCAAGTTCAGTGGTGCCGTTTCTACAACACAATTTACATTTTCGCGTTGTTGGTATTGATAACAGAGAAATCAGCCCAGAGCTGGTGACTGGGCTCTACGTAGGGATCAGTAGCACCAGAGTAAGATTGCCTGAGAGTGAATTTGAATTCCCTGAATGGGGTCAACCGACATTGAGGCTGGCAATATGGGAGCAATAGGTGTATGTACGTACACCTTGCACATCCCCCCTTTATCTTGTTAAAGTGTTGCAAGTATGAGGATATCTTGATGGGATTATGACTTGATTTGTTGGTTGGTAATGTCTGGGGTAACTCTGGAGAGTCTATTGGTAATGGCAACCTGCCCTATGGTGGTAATACCGCCAAGTAATGTACGTAATGTCTTGTGAATTCATTAACACTCACAAAATACACAAAAGGATTTGCTATTCTGCCATGTCCCACTGTGATTTGACATGATAAGTCATCCCAAGGGGGTGGCCTTCGGCACATGGCCGGCACTTGGGTTTCCCACGGCGTTTTGGTGGCATCAATCCAGGCTCATGGTGGCAAGAGACTGGGAGAGATATGCATGGTGCCGCCACTTCACAAAGGCCGCGATGGTGGCAAGAGGATCTGCCAACCGGGGGACATGCGGGGTGCTGATCGGGAGGGTCCCGGTGAAAAGGAGCGGGTCAATTGCGCGGAGTACGACGGCCGAGGTGAAGTGAGGTGATGTGCTAGACATGGGCCATGCATGGGGAGGGAGTTTTTTCATTTGGCGAGGCCGAGGCCTAGGAGCCTGAAGGATGACGGTGATGGTGGTGGTGAGGGATCATGATGGAATGTTGCTCCGCAGCTTATTTTTCCCTTTTCACGTTGTACAAGACGGGGATCCGAGTCAGCAGGCTGGGATGCCTAGGCTGCAGTGAGACGCGAGTGCGTGATGGGCTGGGCATGGAATGTGTTTGATGGAAGAATGACGCGGAGAGAGTTGCATGTGAGTTGTCGGGGGACTGAAAGCGTTTGAGTTTTGAGAGGTCGTTGCATGATTCGAGTTGGGGGATGGGATTACTCGGGTTGAAGAGAGGGGGCGGATGAGCGGATGCACATGCATGTGAGGATGTAAGTCATACTGTATGTACATGTATGTCTGAGGTTTTTTGGGGGGGGTGTTTCTTGTTTTTTTTCTTTTGCGTGGAATGTGGAAATTGAACATGGGGATCATCTAGAAGAGAGGGGGGGAAGAGGTGCCGAGCTTGGTAACGACACAAGCTCATACGGAGTACAGTTGAGGTACATACACATACAAGAGACAGAGACACATGCATAGAACCATATAGTAAGTAGTTTACTATATAGTATGCAGAGCTATATATGCATGATGCAGCGGGGGGGACTTTTGCAACTGTCAAATCTACTGGTGATTGGAGAAAAAAAGAAGAGTCCGGGGCTAAAATAGGTTTTCAAGCGTCTTAGTTATTCTATTGATTCCCAGCGAGGTGGGAGGGTGTGGCTGCTGCACGTTTCGGATGGATGGCCCGCTTTTGGGTGCATGATGGGATTTTTTGGGGAATTCCCACGGACATGGTTCTCTGGGTTTATTTTCTTCAAGGCTGATGGAGGGGAGGGAGGG
>PXNZ01000473.1:0-28707 GCA_003012085.1 Trichoderma brevicompactum | reverse complement strand
AAAAAAAAAATAAAAAATAAAAGAAATAAGGACAAGCCCCCCCGGCGCCGGTGGGATTTATCCTTTTGTCCTTGTGCCTTTTCGCAGCTTGCTCGTTCTGCAGAAAAATCCAATAATTCCTAATCCGTGGCCCGGACAAATATTAAACTGCACAGCAGCCTTGCTCCAGCGAGCGGCAGACCGGCACGGTGGAGGGGGGGGGCGCCAACAAGCCAGAGGTGGGATCGAGGGAACGTTCGGGTGTGCTCGAGAGCCGCGCTGGTGGTGCGCCTCACGTCGCTGCGAGGCTAGCACCAAACATTACTGGCGATGACGACGACGACGCAGCAATTAGGAGAGATGCTGCTGCCGGCTGCCGCTGCCCCTGAAGTAGAGGGGAAAAAAAAAAGTCAATAATACATATAGACCGAGAGAGAGAGAGGACACACAGAGAGAGAAAAGAGCGGGCGAAAAGTACATATCCTGCCTCTTTTGGTTGGCTGGCTCCAGCCCAGCAATCTCCGCGTATGTAAGTTGGTCCGCATTGCCAAATGCAAACGCACCCGCTTTGGCCAAGTTTGGTGCGAGGCGAGCCAATACTGAGCTGCCCGTCCAACAGGCGCGCCGCTCCTCTCCTCCCCCCTCCCTGTCCATCTATCGTAAGCTTGGCGACGTAAGTCAGTAGTTGGAATCAGAAACCCCTGGCCCCTACTAGCACCAGTTCATTCTTTCTGCTGCCTTGGCCCCCCCCCCAGGCACATCCCGCCATCCCATCGCCAATAGCGCATCCATCGCTTCCAGGGGGCCATCAGGCCAGTGTTGATCGCCGTTTTGTTTCCTTGTCTTGAGCTCCAGCCATTCACCTCTCGCCCTCTAGAGCTTGGGCCCTGGTCCTGCCCTGCCGGCAAGGATCTTCTCTTCTCTCCAGCAAAAAACCCGGGCCTTTCGGAGGGGTCTTCTGGGCACCGGCACTTGTCGAGCCAAGAAAAAGCTTGGTTCTGCCGTTTCTGCGCATTAGCCCGCGCTTCGATCCCATCACGGCCTGCCATGGGCGCTCTGGTGCGACCCAATATGAAATGATTGTCCGGTCCGGTCAATCCGGTCCGTTGTTGCATGAGTAGCGATGCGGGGTTTGTGCAGATAACGGAACCTCTATCCCGCGCTGCTGCACAGAAAAGGCACATGCTACAAGTATACGGCATCATGCAACGGAGTACTCTGCTCCGTACTTTACGTGGCCAGTGACAAAGAGGCACCAAAAAGTCCGATAGGGGCCAATTTCTGATCCTTGTAACCAGCAACCTGCTGCAATAACTGCCTAGTACTAATGTCGGAGCACATTGCGAGATGCTGCTTATTATTATGATTATACAAGCATGTATATGGAGCCCATCAGACGACAATATTTGCTAGCCTCCTCGGAATGAATAATGTAATTACTCCGTACTACTGCTTCTGGATATCTAGGTTGGTAATCATCGGGTCACGACATTACATACGACTAGGGAGTATAGGTAAGCTGCTTCATCTGGAACATCTGTGTTTCTTTTTACTCCGTATATCATCTAGCACTACCATGTACCAAAGTAATGTATGTGTACAATATCCATGTCCATCATGCCACGCTCGCGTCTTTATGCAATACCACTAGGACTTGCTAGTTCTCGTTGTGCCCAATGCTTCAAACAAATACTCCGAGCCGGTTGTAAACGCCAGTGAATGCTGCTGCCAATCGCCAAAATTCTAAATGTCCATGTGCGCCAAAACAATGCTGAACAAACAAACCAAGAAAGAAAAAAAAATATACAACTTGTACACAGCTGGCTCTCCATCCTTTTCTCCTTATTCCAACGCCTCGCCAGATAAAATAGTTTGCAAAATGTCGGCACCAACGCCTTCTGCTATCGACTCCATCTCCTTGCTGCCAACGCAGCTGGCAATTCGCCTTTCGTCACCGCTGGCAGCGGCGGCTTTTCGACCACGTTTGCTGGGTGTCTGTGGCATAATAAAGCTGCCCGTCTTCCCTTCCACTGCGTTGACGAGCCCGAGGGTCTCGAGACTACCCACCACCTCTCGGAACTCGGAGCTCGACAGGGGATGAAGCACCGAGTCGCGAAGGCACAGCTTGCAGTACTTGTCAAAGAGCAACTTGACAGTGGGTGCCATTGTCTGTGTTTTGCTAGGGGTAAGAGCCACGCCGGGGGACTTGGCCATTGTTCGAATATGATTCTCGTATGCCACCAAGGAACACAAAGCAGCCTTCTGCTGGAGGTTGAGAGCCTTGAGGCGCTGAGCGGTTCCGTTGCTAAAGGCAGCAGCCGTCACCTTGTTCAGGTGGCCAATAGATGCTCGTGGAGCCGTCTCTGCCGTCAAAGCCTTGAGTGATGCCGTGGTGATCTGATAGACGCTGCGAGTGCTTCCGCCGGCCGAGTTGCCATTGATGTTCTCCCCAAGGGGTTTCTTGGTGGGTGTAAGCTGCAGAAACTTTTCTCGAGCCTCCTCTTCGTGTTTTGCCCGGGTCTCGGCTTCAATTAAATCTAGAGCCCGGCGGCATATCTCAAAGGCCTTGCGCAAGTCTCCGGTCTGGCTTGATACCTTACGAGAACAGAGCTCAATGGCGGCAGGGTGGATGAATGGAACAAATGCCTCCTTTCCTTCGGGCATCAGCGACTTCAACCGGGTAATGATGATATTCTTGACTTGAGCTGCGGTATATGGCAAGAAGGGAAGAAGTTCCGGCTTGAGATTCTTGGACTTGAGGCGTGGTAAGAAGCGGTCGGTAAGATCCAAAGCGTTAGCAATGCCAAGGAGCATAAGCTTGGAGGACTTTGCCAAAGACCACTCAAACAGCCGGTAAAGGCTTTCCAGATCCAATGTGAGAATGTGATCAATTTCATCCAAGGTGACAAGATAGGTGGCAGATGACTTGGCCTTGGAAAAGAACATTTTTTGTAGGGATGAGATGGCGTCCGCCTCTGATAGATCGCTGCCGTCTTCGCCAAGGGCAGCCAGCAACGTGTGATATAGATCTTTTGACGACTTGATGCTCATGCAGTTGACGTATGCGCTGCGGACGCCCTCCTTCTCAGAGTACGTCTTGGTCATATGGGTGATCATGGCACTCTTTCCAGTGCCCGGGGGACCGCTGATGTAGATGCATCCTCCAGGTGATGATGTCGAGATGCGGTCCAGGAACGCCGTCAGCTGTTCTCGCTCTGCTTCCCTTCCCACCAGCTGGCCAGGCTCTGCTCCCCTGGCGAATAGCTGTCGAGCTTGGTGATACACGGTCTGGATCGTGGTGGGTGTGAGAGGCGACTGGGGCGTCAGTCGTTTGAAGAGCTTGCCCGCCGACATGACGGCATGCCGCGGCGTGCTGGGATAAGAGCCAAACGCATCTCGGTGTCGAGGAGTGGAGGGAGTGACGGGCTTGGGTTTTGATGGAGTCTGGGACTGGGCACGCTTGATTTTCCGGGATGGCAGTTCCTTGAGCACATCTTCGGTTTCGCTGTTGTCGGCGTTTTCGTCGACAGCATAGTCGGGGTCTTGGTTTTCATCGTTGAATGAGGTGGATGTCAGCCGGCATCGACGAAGCCTCTTGCTGGGAGAGTCTTCTATGACTAAAGGAGGATGCAGGTTAATATCTGGGCAGTCAAGCGTCAAGGTGCTGCGGCAAGGACTTACCAGCATCTACAACACTGCGCGTCCTCTTTCTCAACTCGGAAGAACGAGCCATTGCAGCTGCAGAAATAGAGCCAAACCAACAGGCTCCTTCCAAGCGGTCTCGTTATACAAACAATATATACCAATTACAGGGTAACAAGGATCCAGATGCCTTCCAAATGAAAATTGCTTTGCAATAAAAAAAAAAAACAGATTGCAGTTGCAGTTGCAGGTTAGGAGGAAAAATTGCAGGTGCGCAGGTATTATGAGGGAAAGCTGGAGCTGGAAGCTGCTTCCATGCCGGGCGGGAAAAAAAAAGGGCGTTTCTGGCGTTGAACCAGGGGGTGCCCGCACACACGCCAGGCGCCGCCGAGGGAACGGGCGCGTTGATGCGCGTTAGACCGCGTTTTAGCACGCGAGAGGCGGCCATTAATTGGGCGGCCCGTGCAGCAGCACTTTGTTACCACGCGTTTTGGAATTGGACCTTGATGTTTTGCGCATAATAGCGAGTGCATGCATGCATCCATTCAATAGGTAGTAGTTCTGCGTGTAAAATGGCTGAAAATGCACGGCAGCACTTCATGTGCATCAACCCCTCACACATATAGCAAGCATCTCTATTGTCCAAGGAGCGATTGGCATTCTCGAAACCCTGGGTATCCAGTGCTCTTGAAGAAAGTACAGTAATATGTAGTAGTATATCACATCAAGATCATCTTGTAATAAATCATTCAGCAGCCCTTTGCAGGGCACCAAGCAGGTGCATTTTTAGCTCCGCTGGAGATCAATCTGTTAGTGCTCCATACCTCCCAGATCCTCCCTGTCGGTTCCCAACCCAGCCAATCGGCTCATTGCGTCATAGCCACCTCGAGGGCGATCGATTTCATATACGTACCTCTTACACAACGCCCTCCAGCTCCATCATTCCCCCTCTCCCTAGCCATCTATCCATCCAACCTCTCTCCAATATCTCAACCTCATACAAAAGTCCGCTTTACTGTAGCCAAAATGACCACATACATCCCCGCCATCACAATCCCTTCGGCCGTGTTCCAGAATCCCGCCTCCTCGATCCTCCTGCCGATTGCGTTAGGCACCGCTGTTGGTTTTGGGACCCGACGTAAGAATGAAGTGCCTCTATAACATCGGGCTACACCAGAGTTGAGCTAACCGCCAGAATTGGAATCGGCACAGCTTCCAAGACGCAAAAGACATACCTTGCCTTGAAACAGCCCCCTCTGCATCCCCCACCATGGGTGTTCGGCCCAGTCTGGACGATCCTCTATGGGTATTTATTCTCCTGATGCTCTCCTCAGATTTCCCCCAATTAACAAATTCCAAGGCTCATGGGATACGCTGCCTACCGTGCTACAAACACTGGCCTCTCTCCCCTCTCCTCTCCACAGACCATCCAGGCAACCAAGCATGGCATGACAGTCTACACCATCCAGCTTGGCCTTAACCTCGCCTGGATGCCTCTCTTCTTTGTTGCCAAGCGCCCCGCAGAAGCTACTGCTAATATCGTTGCCTTGTTGGGCCTCAATGGCTATTTGACCTACCTGTGGGGATCTGTAGATAGTGTTGCTGGCTGGTGTCACGCTCCATACGTGGCGTGGTTGAGCTTTGCGACGTACTTGAGCGCTGGAGCTGGATATCTGAATGACTGGAATCTGGCGGACAAAGAGACCGCCAGAGAGGATGAGAAGCAGTAGCAGCACAACTAACAAGGTTGGCAGCGCGGAGACGGATGCTATATCGCGATATTGAACGAACTAATTGATATTTTAATGTTTTTTTTTGTTATTAAAAATTGAAGGATGACCCAATAATCTATCCGTATGACCACCCGTCCGTAAATATCTATCACTACTCCTTGTCCTTGTATGATCCAAAATCCCCCATTTTAATGTTTTGACACCCAGTCTTCAAAAAATAGAAATTACAGGAAACGCTATTGGGATGCCTTTTGAACATAGCAAACCGACTATACATAATGTTCTGGCCATGTCGACGACCGTGAAATTGGAAAAGTATTAAAAGAAGAAAAAAAATGACAAGAAAAAGAGCTCTTGCCGCCCAATCAAGGTTTCGATCAAGCACAAGCTTATTGCATGGGAAGATGCCGCTTCAGCCCATCATAGACCATGAAAATGAAGGCAGAGCTAGGTGCTGCCCTAGCGCAGGTGATGCCGCATCCACGATACAATCCTCGCAGCCCGTGGTGCCTCCAGATGGCCACGCCCTCGTTCCAGAAATCCCGGCGTTGTTGGGCAACACCAACAGGCGACGTTTGCATGCGAGACTTGATGGTGTCGGCAGGGAAGAACAAAAAGTTGTACGAAACACCCCCCGAAGCGCCAGCAATGGCTTGCTGCCACAGCGGAAGAGGCTTTGAACGAATCGCCTCCTTTTCCGCCTCCGAGGTGGCAGATCGAAGCCGCAATTTGTAAAACGCCTTTGTGACCGTCTCCTTGGCCCCGAACCAGGCCGAGCAGCCGCCAGCCTCCCGAATCAGCGTGCCAAGCTGGCCGTGCCAAAAGCCCCTGATTCCCTCATGACGATATACCTCGCGAATAACAGCCGCGGGCCGTAGAGGGGCTACCGGTGCTCCCTCGGATAGGGCTGGCGCTTGAATTCGGCATTTGACAAGTTCAATCGGCGTTAGGACAAAGGACGTGAAAACTCCCGATATAGCGCCGGTAAGCCATAGAGAAGGCAATGTCAATTCCTTGTCACGGGAAGCCAGGTTTGCCCGGTATAGAAGCTCTCGCCCCACGTTTTCAAACAGAAAGAGGCTGCTAGTTTCTGCAGCTGCGCCGAACAGAGGGGCACTGATCCCTCTGTACAGCCCACGCAGGCCATCGGATTTTATGGATTGTCGGAAGCAGTCCAAGGGACCAGTGTATCTCAGCGGCAAATGGTCGGGCTGGCTTTGGAGTCGGACTTTGACCGTGTCGAAAGGATATTCGATGTATTTACCCGCAATGCCGGCGACCTATGCCAACCCCAACAGTCAGCCATCTCTTCATATCTCCCAACTCGTTGAGCCCATGGTGTACTTACCGATCCGTAGATGATGTCTTCGACAGCATCCATAGTAGCAGTTCGACTTTTTTCTCGGAATGCCAACCCAGGCTGCGTGGCAACCGCGGTAGTCATATCGAGAGTGGCCTGGGCCATTCCGGGGATGTTTCGGCGTCAAGAGGAAAAAAAGGATGCAGAACGAAAAAGTTCTTTTTACTCTCCCCTCAGCGCACGTCTTTCAGTCCCTAGCTTTGCCCCCTCTCCTGTGGGAGCGGGGGGTGAAAGCAGGTTTGAAAGAATACGGCGAGCAGGCAAAAAAAGGCTGGAAAAGACTGCGAAAAGTGCGAGTGCCTTTGCGGCGAGGTGAGTTGAGATCCAGCGGCGGGCGCAAAACAAGGATATAGTAAAAAGGGCTTTAAATTTAAGGCGAGAAGTTTCCGTGTGGGGGGGGGGGGACCTTAAGCTCGCAATCAACGGGCTTGCAACGAGAGCCCACACCGACTTCGCCCTATGCAAGGGTTGCGCAAGAGAAGTGACACAAAGGAGGGAGGCGGAGTTTGTCGCAGTCTAGAGCAGTCGCGGGATTTTCTCGTAGTTATAGAGATCGAGGTTAGGAGAAAGAGGAGAGACAAGGACCCGGTCCTACATTGTAAAGGCGTGGCTCAGCTGCATGGCGAAAGTGACATAAATTACCGTCGAGTTTGACGGAGCTTCGTTGCGCCTGATGCAGTTTCTATCCCACTTGTTCTCCCAAAGGTGTGACTGTAAAAATTTCAATCTTATCGCAGCTTATCGATAGGGTGCGAGGGGTCGGCATTGACTTGGTCCCCAGCAGCGCTGGCTGCTCTGATTCGTGTACCTGCCGAGATCGGTTACGAGCATTGAGACCCCCGGCACTTGCATGTGTCTGCAAATGTACGGAGTACCTGCGCCATACTTGATGCGTTTGATGGGTCTGTACCATGATTCTCCATAAATTTAATCCGTACAGTCCCGTCTTTAAGTAGGGAGAGGGGAATTTTGTTACGCTTAGAAGTAATGAGCAACTTTCTGATGCTTTTTGAAATTGTTTTACCCAAGTAATAGTTAGTGATGAGGGGAAAAAGAGGAACAAGACTGCAACTGATACACTAATGGAAAGTACAAAATTATCACCTACTAGGCAGCGATGGAGACGCCAAACTCGTAAAGCACATGCTAATCCGTCTGTACCTTGGGAGTACCCGAGACAACTCGTCGGAATGGCACCTTCGCTGCTTATGATGCTTGCACACCTCTTGGATCCACGCTCCTATTGCACATCGCGGCTCCGGCAAATTGCTGCGACTAGGAACAGAAAACCGCTCAGCTGCATGGCGCAGGGAGGCAGCCCAGGCACCACGGCTTGGTTTATTTCCCCCATTGGATGTAGCGGTGCTTACTTTTTTGATAGACATGAGACTTATAAGAGCTCCTTGCAGTAAACAAAGGCCGTTAAGCGAGCATTGGTACAACAATTGTCATTATTGTGCACGAGGATTTAGCCGGGAAGCTTCCAAGGCAGCCTGAAGTTTGTAACAAAGATCAATTGAGTAATCGCCGTACAATTCCGTGCGTGGCATACTGGAGGCTGCCTCGCAACGGGGACCTTCATCATCAGATGAAGAGCTACCTTATTGCATTAGCGTTCAACGGCTCGTTTCTTTTATGGAACGCTTTGGATCCAAGTTTTTAGCCTATCCACTTGCTCCATGAACAAGTTTTATCCTGGCTATAGCTTCTTCTTCAGCCTCTTTTGACGTTTCCGGACATGTGTACAAGAGTTCTACGTCACTTGTGTTTGATGTTACAAGCTGGCGTAAACTCTGATTCTACGTTGACATCACAAACAATCCAATTCCCTCGTCTATGGCATTTCACCTCAATATGCACGGATTTAGCCACAAACTGACAGGTCCAAGTCCGCGGCCAGTCTATATGCAAGTTCGTGTCCTGGACCTGGCTAGCGGGTCGCCCTGCCCCGCCCTGTTGCGACGCTCAAGGACATCAAATTTCTTATCAGATGATCTGATAATTTTTCTTGGCCAATATGAAGTAATCATCCCCTAGCATGTCGTATCCCTATCCACATTCGTCCTAATATGCTTGTACGAGGCCCCTCTGTGGCTCTTTGAATTAGGGCAAGAAAATGTGGTGTTGCCGTCCGTTACTCTTAGTAGAATACAGTGGAATCGATTGCGGTGATTTCTCAAATAGTCTGAACTTTGAAGCAGAAACATGGCTCCTTTATTGGGCACTCTAGTTGATAGAGGATCACCATAGGTGCGGTAGTAAACATTCTGCTACTTGCCAAGCACTCAAGGCGGCCGGAGTCGTCTCTAGCGCATGATTATGCTGGCTTGCCATCAGGGCATTCAATCGGCCATACGAGCGATTTTGTACTATCCAACTTCACGGAGATCCGGTAAAACCCGATGCTACAAATACACCGCTTTATCGTAATACCGTGCCATCACCATTCTCACCGTCAGTATGGCCGCATATCCCGCCGAATCATCGTAAGCGCCATCACTGCTTCTTCTTGTTGGAGTCCTTCTTCACATCCTTCTCGTCATCCCAATCCCTCTTCTCGGCGTACCACTGTCCCGCCTGCAGTACAAGAATACCCACCAGTACCAGAGCCAGGATAGTGTTGCTTGCGGCCAGCACCTTCAGGCTGTCCTCTCTTCCCAGCACCATCTCGCCATCGAACCGGCCCTCGGCAGACTTGAACTCCTCGGTGTGCCAGAAACCGGAGCTAACGGTTCGCAGGCCCTTGACAATGTTGGAGATGTAGACCGCTACGCCGATGAGGTACAGGATCAGCGAGGCGCCGTCAAAGAGAAAGTTTGCCTCGCTGGGGCGGAAGAGCTTGACGAAGAGGCCGAGGAAGCCCAAGCTCATGATGATATTGAGCAGGCGGCCGATGAGCGGAGGCGACTGGTGAATGAACTTCAGATGTGTCTCAAGCTGGTCGTAGTAATCGGCGGCGACGGGCTCTTTGGTCCACAAGAGGGGAAAGTCATATGGAAAAGAGGCGAAGAGGATGCCCAGGAAAAAGCATGTCGCTGAAGCCAGTATTAGCACAAGACACCACAACCGCCATAAACTGCGTCACCTTTGCTCAGTGAATGCTGAGCGGGGCGCAAGCAAAAGACAGGGAGGGCAACGTACGGCCGATGATGAGAAAAGTCGCAAACGACGTAGATCCGCGGTAGTCCTTTGACTTGGTAGTCTTGGACCAATCAATGTAGGAGCTCATGATGTGACTTTGGCAAGAGGAGAAGCACTAAAGCGCATAAGCAGGTGAAGACAAGCAGAGGAGGATGTCGTTATAGAGGGCCACAGCAGCTGCGCGCAAGTTCCGTCGCGACTATGCGATGCGTCTACTTGGGGAAAAAAAGAGGTTGTCGTGTCCGTCAATTGAACTGACTCGTTGTGCGTGGGGGAGAGCTGAGTGTGGAGAGGCCATCAATTTGAGCAAGGTACCTTCGCACTTTGTTTGTTAGCCTTTTTGGGGATGCACGGCCAACTTGGCGCGTTCAACTCAAGCTCACTAACAGCACACATGGGCGGTACACATGGTGGCAGACGCCCCAAAATCCAAGATCTTGGCGCTGAGCTTACTGCATCGTACCAGATAGCTGCACGGCTTGTTATCGCTGCAGCTGCTGCAAGCCTGCTTTTCAGCTGCATATTATCCTCACTCCTCCAATGCAAGTTTAGCTTCTCTCTCTTTTTCTTACATTCTTTTTCTCCCCTAGGCCTTGGATTTCTATTGATTTTTTTTTATTTCCTCTTTTTTTGCGCACAGCTCAATCAATTGTTAGCTTAGCGGTCTTTGTAGCGTCGCGCCTTTCTCGTCAACAATACTTGCTTTCGTATAACAGCTTCAATTCGGTCCGTGTTATCTTTCAGAAGAAATAGCGACAAACAGTCCATCAAATTATTCATAATACACCATCCCAATTATCATGGGCCATCCCATAGCCATTCTTTTGCGCCTCCTCCTCTTCATCCCGCTCGTTTATGCCGCCAATGCTACTGTCTCCGTCTACGACGACTCCGATAAATACAAATACTATGGCTGTTACAATGAGACGACACAGGTCCCCGGCTCGGCCGAAACGCGCGCCTTGGGCGGCGGAATCGAGGAGAGCTTGCCGGGCGAAATGACGGTGCCGAAATGTCTTGCTTATTGCGGCAACGGCGCCACCGAGTATCGGTATGCTGGATTGGAGTGGTCCAGGTATGTTTCGACCAATTGGCGTACTGGTGTCCCCATCTTCATTGCAACGGCTGATTTCCTCCCAGGGAATGCTGGTGTGCCCAGACGTTATCTGGTATCGCTGAGAAGCTCGATGATTCTGCCTGCAATTATCCCTGCGAGGGTGATAATACTACCGCCTGTGGTGGCTCTTTGAAGCTGACAGTGTATCGTGTTTCTTCGGCCAGTGGACTGTCTACTTCAAGCTTTCTCAGTCTGCTCACTGCTGTGTTAGTGACGATTATGATGTGGTAATGCCCCTATATGGTAATGACGATGATTGCCCAAGTGAAATATGCTGCGTTGAGATGAGTAGTGTTTCCTTTTTTTTTCTCAATCTAGAAGGCAAAGTATTGTAGTGCGTTGGAATTCTAGAGATGGAATTACATAAACTGTATGAAAGCGAGATATGGGTCATGAATATAGAAGAACTGAAACTGAACTAGATAGTCAATCATGTACAGAGTCCTTCATAAGCTATATACAAAGTTGCTGCAATCCCGTCGTAAATATGTTCAACCCGGTTAAATTTGTAATGGTGCTAAGCCTCTCTCTTCAACAGCAGCTTGCATAGCCGCTTTGATACTGTTCACGGCCAGTTTCCAGGCTCGACGACCTCTGCTATCGACCTCGTCCTGATTAACTACAATGCTCAACCATTTGATCAACGTGACGGCCTTGTTCAGATCCCGCTCTTCTTTGATTACTTTTACCAGATATCTCTCCAAAACGTCGACATCTCGCTTGTGTGGCCCCGCCTTTCTAGTTTGGGAATGCCACGCATCTACCATGTCCTTGATCTCTGCTGGAGAAGTGACAGAGCCCGAGAAAGATATTACTGGTGGTAACACGGGAAACTGAATCATTTTTTGGCCCCCGGGCAACATGTTGGCCTCCTGATGGCTCCTCAAAAGGGGTATCTCCAATGCTGACTGCAATGCCAACAGCCGCCGTCGGTGGTCAGCGATGACTTCTTTTCTGACATCTTCTGGAAGTTCTGCGAGAAACTCGGGATCCAACTCTTCAAGTTCCTCCGACTGAGCATCCTCTGCTAGTCCTAGAGGCCGAAAGTTGGTTTGAATCACTCCCTCTTGAGCGTCTCGTTGGCGTTGGGCTTTGCTCAATATGCTGCGAATCCCACTGGGCTTCGTTGAAGCTGTTGGCCTCATGGATTGAGAGGCTTCGGACTTCCTTGGTGAGTGTTGCGGAGGAGGCTCAGTCGGCCTTCGTCTGTACAGCGCCAACACTTCAGCTTTCATATCATCTGGCAATGCGTTGAACACCTCCAAATCAACCTGAGAAGAAAGCAGGTCTGCTGCCACCGGGCTGTTAGATCTTGAATTGGCAGCATTGACCTCATTGTCAGCAGCAATTGTCCTTGGGCGCTGGGCCATGAGCTTGGTACGGATGTCACCAGGTAGCTCGGCCAAGACAGCAGGATCAGGGCTGCTTGGCAAGATGAATTGCGTGCTGGAAACGTTTATATGAGCGGTGGCTTTTGCACCATCCTGACCAGCTTCGAATAGCGTCTGTGGTGAGAGGGCTCTGTGTTTCCGAGGTGTTGTAGCATCATCTGCTAGTGGGTCGAACTCTAACCCGGCAATTGGTCTTTTTCTTGAGCCTTCTGACCCCTCGATTGCGCCAATGTGTTCTGTTCTCGGCTGTTTCTTTGGAGGGGATGCTTCAACGAATGGAGCAAAAGCTATCTTCCTTTGGCTTGCTTCCGCAGCGAGAGGATTCAATTTGATTGGCTCTAGTTTTGTCATCTGGACTCCAATTCCACGAAGGTCTCCTGGACTGAATCTGAAGGAGCGTAGTATGGAGACTGCCTCCTTGCCAATAATCTCATAGTCGTGTGTTGCGACACCAAAAGCTGCGCTCTTGTTAAAGGAGTCGCATTTTCCGTGCCCTAAATGTTTTGTTGGATCGAGAGGTGCATCAAGTGCCCTCCTCATAATCTTCACTGTGAGATGCTTTCCCTTGACTTGCTCGTTTACCAACCGTTTCTCCAATTCCTTACAAAGATTATAGACAAACTCTTCTGCCTCTGACTGATTAATGAAGCGGATCCCCCAGCTGACCTCTGCTGATACGGATTTCCTGGGAGGTTGCTCTCCGACCTCTGTTCGATCGATGCCACGGGCGTAGTCATGAAGTTTGTCACTGGTTTTGGGGCCCAATATCGATATGAGACGATCTTTGGGAATGTCTCTGAGATCCTTGACAAGCTTGACGCCCATGTCTTCCAGCTTACCACCGATACTATACGCTACTCCTGGCAGTTGTTCAACCTCCAGATCGCCGATAATCTCCATGACTTGCTCTGGCCGGAGTTGAAATTGTCCAGCGGGCTTAGCTATTCTCAAAGCAACCTTGGCTTGCAGGACATTTGCGCCAATACCAACAGAAACAGCGCAATCGGTCTTTTCTTTGATCTTGTCTCGCAGAACCAGCGCTATCTCGTCGACCTTTTCCTGTTCTCTCCAAAGGCTGCCCTCGTCAATTCCCAAGCCATGGGATTCAGCAGCCGCGAGTACGACATCAGTTGCATCAACCAAGGCCTCATCGACGCTCACACTCTGTACAATGCCACCGATGCTCATGATAGCCTCGTAGAATTGACGGCTCACTCCCTCGTACGCAGGAAAATCATATGGTAAAACTTTTAGATCAGGGCACAATTCGAGGGCTCTTTTCATCCACATTCCATTCTTAACACCAAATTCCCGAGCAACGTAGTTACAGCTTGCAATTTCCGAACCAGCACCCGTGCTGTGAGCGACAACACATGGCTTATCTCGATATTCGGGGTGGCTCTTTAACGAGACTGCGCAAAAGAAGCTGTCAAAGTCCACGTGCATGATGTATCTTCTCGAACCAGGCCGGCTCTTGGTCTTCCTATTGGCCAGTCCCTTCTCAGCTGCCAGTTGTTGCATGGATGACTTTAAATTAGCCTTCCAAGTTGAGAGATGGTGCAATCTACTTTCCGAGTAGAATTGCTTCAAGAAATCGGGATTGGCAGTGGAAGATTTTCGAATCTTTGGGTCCGACAGAAGCCAAGCATTATGCTCTTCCGAGGTCATGTTCTTAGAAGGCATCTTGACTGGATCCGTCGGATTGGCAGAAATGGATTCCGGTCGTTCTTCAAAGTCTATAGGTTCGTCTTCAAGTTCTCCACTGGCTGGATCGTCAGGTTGCCTGTCATTCGATATAGATGGCGTGGGCCCTGCTACGCTCTGGAGTGCGCCACCGGACCTCTCGTCTTGCTGTCGGCCAGATAAAGGAGATTCAGTGAGCTGCGTCATTAAATTACGTTGAGACTCAGTTTTGATTTGGCTTGTATAGAAGCTATTCTCCGTCTGCTCCTTGTAACCGCGCCGGGCGGCTGGACTAGCTTGGGTAAGCCCTTTGTCGCCATCAAACTTCAAAACCTTCTGGCTAGGACTCTCGCCCAATACCCGGTAATCGGTCCATGGTAAAAGCTTCCCTGCTTTTATCGAATCAACAACCCATGCAGGCTTCACAATCCTGTATCGGCTGAATTCAACAGCTTTCTTTGGCGGTAGAGTGGCGGTGATGATGTGGGTGGCCATGGTTTTTGAGTCAAGGTATTGGAGAAAGCCACCTCCATGCTGCACAATGTCGCGGTGAAGCCTATAGTTGACTAAATCAGCGTCTGTATAAGCAGTCATTGCAGAACGTATGATACGTACGCTTGAAGTGGTGGTTGGGTGTAACCATTCACATGAGCAACGACCCCTTTGAAAATTGGGGGCTTGTCAGAGGCTGCGCGTATCTCGGCATCCAGATTTTGAAGCTTAATCTTCTTCCGACGGAAGTAGTCGCCAAACCCATTGAATTCACTGCCTTCATACTCCTCCCCTTCTTCGTCCTCAAAAACATGATTCTCAATGCGTTTCCTCACCGAGGAGGAGTTCTTTTCCAAAGCGCTGTTCATTATTATCGAATCAGAGGATGCACAAGTTACTCTGAGTATATTTTGAAGTTGATCAGCTCAAGTTGCTTGTGTATGCACGGTTTCGCATATCAAGAGCAACATCCGTTCGTGAAGCCCCGCAAATTCAATCAATGAAGCAGGAATAAGGGGACATTTGGCACACTGGAGACGGCATTTTCTACACGCGCGAAGCGATGCGATTCGTTTCATAAGCTGCTTATGCAAGGCTGCTTACGAATGCCGAGTGATCGCATCCCATTGGTGATGGCGGAATACTTGCAAGAGGTATGAACAACGGTCGGGCAAGATGTGACGTGATGTAGCGAAGTTGCCGCGTTAAGTGGATTGCGCGCCTCTTACACGTCGTCCCGTGACCTTTCCCTAAGTTTCCTAGGCCACCCCCCCCCCCCAGCCTTGTCGCTCAAGGCTGTGAACTTCAAGTCTTTTTTCTCTTAATTGTCCATTGTCACAGCACCTCGACAATCTTGTTTTATTGTGTTTTGAGCATTTCCGCAATCATGAATAATGATCAATTTCGAAAGTTGATGCTGAACAAGCCGGGAAAGTCATCTAAAGATGGCAGTTCTCCTAAAGGCGCGAGCTCTAGCGCGAATGCGGGTTCCTTGGGTTCTCGACAGCGAAGCAGCATCCCCATGACACCGTTAGTAATCGTATTGGATATATTCCCAAGTTCTTATGCTAATGCGCAGTATGAAGACGATCATTAGGTGGCGCGCAGGCCGATTTCGCGAGACAATTGGCAGAGAGGAACCAAGCTCTGCACCCCCAAAAGAAGTTTAAATCGTCTGTACCAAAGGGAGTGAAGCTGGGAACGGGATACGTGGATAGGTCGCAAACCCGAGAGAGCGAAGAAGACAATAGAGAAGAGAGGTTAAAGGCGCTCGAAAAGGCCCTCAAAGACGAAGAAATCGATCAGGCAACATACGAAAAGCTACGGTTCCAGATCGCAGGCGGAGATCTGGAAAGCACACATCTGGTAAAAGGGCTTGATTTTAAGCTCCTTGAAAGGATACGCAAAGGCGAGGATGTCTACGGGAATAATGGAACCAGGGAAGAGAGCTCTCAAGAAGCCGCTGTAGAAGAAGATGTGGATGACGAATTCGACCGACTAGAAGGGCAAGACGTACAAGTGATCACAAAAGAAAAGGCTGAAAAGAAGAAGGGGAATCTTTCAACTGTATCTCTAGCACCGGGGAAAAAACGAACACGCGATCAGATCTTGGCAGAGCTAAAAGCAGCCCGGCTAGCAGCAAAGGAACAACAGGAATCAACTCTTGGAGACCGATTCAAAAAGATCGGAGCAAAACAAAAGCCGGGAACACGGATCGAGAGAGATAGCAAAGGGAGGGAGGTTTTAATTATTGTGGACGAAGATGGACACGAAAAAAGGAAAGTCCGAAAGGTTCAGCCTGAAGAGGAGGACGCGCGGAACGGTCTTCTAATGCCAGACAAGAATGCTAAGCCGCTGGGAATGGAAGTCCCTGAACAATACCGCAAGAAAGATGAGCCTGAAGAAGATGACGGGGATGTGGATATTTTTGAGGATGTCGGCGACGATTACAACCCACTGGCTGGAATGGACGAGTCAGACTCTGAGTCGGATGAAGAGGAGAGCAATAGCAGCAAACGTGAGGCAAACAAAGCAGCTGGCGCCGAAGGGTCTATGCTGCCCCCTCCAAAGCCATCTCTTGCACAACCAGAGCGGCGCAACTACTTCAAGGACGCAAGGACAGGACTCATTTCCGAAGAAGCAAGCCGAGGGCCGTCCATGTCTGATCCCGCCATATTGGCAGCCATTAAGAAGGCGGCATCTCTTAGGCCCATTGAGCAAGAGGGTGAAGATGACAAGGCTAAAGAAGAGGCCAAAGCATTGGAAGAGCGACGAAAGAAGCTCCTCCAGATGCAAAGCCGGGACGATGATGACATCGATATGGGCTTCGGCACAAGCAGGTTTGAGGACGAAGAAGATTTTGAGGATAAAAAGGTCAAGCTATCGAAGTGGGGCGATGATGCTGGCGAGGAAGGGTCGAGTAGAGGTGACAAGTCAAAGCGGAAGAGAGGCCCTAAGAAGCGGAAGGGCGATGTCAACAGCGCGGCTGATGTGATGCGGGTCGTCGAGCAGCGCAAGAAGTCAGGGTGAGACGAACCCGCCTCGGGAGGCCGACAAGCCCTACTTTGGTTGCGCAATCGGTGGACGCAAATGAGCATTTCGATTTCCTGGAGTACCCATAATGGATGGATGAGGAAGTAATATTCGCACTAGATACCCCCAATTATTGTTCAGCTCTGGGCATGTTTGACCGTCCATCGCGGAGCTCCGCGCTGGTAGTGAAATGGTTGGCGTCACGTGTAGCAACAGACGCCGATGCTTGCCAGACGTCTTTGAAGTTCCCTTTGAGGATGGAGACTAGCGTCCCGGCATGCCACTTTTATTATTAAAAATCCAGACGCCAATGACACAAACTTTCGGTTCCTGGCGATGCTAGTCCTGCTAGCATCAAATGCGAATGAGGGGTCGGTCAAGTACGAATGGTTTCCCCCACTTCTGGGACCCTGCGACTGCGGAGAAAAAAAAAGAAGTGGGCGACCTGAAGCAGCGAATTGTCAACAAAAACCTAAGATTCCTTACCTTGTTTGGGCCGTCCAAGGCTCGCCGTCAACCGAGAGCGCGGTGGCTGATTTCTTGAATTCATCTTCTGGGGCTGTGGGTTTCCGCGATTACGGACCGTGAAAAGCTGCCTCGATCCCGAGTCTCTTGTGTCCGCCCTTCCGCGACTTGAACATAACTATAAAGAGCGGCCTTGAAGATACTGTAAAATTTTCTCCTTTCATACATAGAGGCCGTATCGTGTCCCCCGTTTAATGCCATTTATTGTTTCGAGCCTTTCCCTTTCCTCCCACTAAATATGACATCCGCTCAAGTGCCTGTTTGGCTGGATTGCGATCCGGGCCATGATGTAAGTTTCCTATTTCATTCACAATGTGCTGAAGCTCGGACGCACGCCTTATGCAGTGTCGCATTGCATGAGGCGCTTTTTCGCCGAACTCTATCGGAGATGTACAAACTAACTGGATATTCTCCGCAAAGGACGCCTTTGCCATTCTCCTGGCCGCTCACCACCCCAGAATCAACCTGCTGGGCATTTCTACGGTCTTTGGAAATGCTTCCCTAGAGTGAGTGATGCAGAAGAGAAAGAGACACCTGCGGTCTAGCGATCCAGACTGCCGCACATGGAACTCTCACGGCTGACGCTCTAAACCCTGCTAGACACACGACACACAATGCCGCTTCCATCCTGACAGCTTTGGGCAAGCACAATGATATTCCTCTATATGTAGGCCTCAACAAGGCCCTCGAGCGGCCCGCTCTCCACGCGCCGACCGACATCCACGGCGACAGCGGCCTCGACGGCACCGACCTGCTCCCCGTTCCTCAATGCACCCCGTCCACTGTGCCTGCCATCGACGCCATGGCCGCGGCTCTCAAGGCCCAGCCGGCCGGTACCGCATGGATCGTGGCCACGGGCGCCGTCACCAACGTCGGCGCTCTGTTCCGCAAGTATCCGGAGCTCATCCCACACATCAAGGGCCTGAGCATCATGGGCGGATCTATCGGAGGAGGCTTCTCCGACGCACCGCTGGGCAAGGTCGATGGAAAGGAGCGCATCGGGAACACAACGCCGTATGCCGAGTTCAACATTTTTGTTGACCCGGAGGCGGCGGCCGAGATGTTCCACAACAAGGAGATTGCCAAGAAGATGTTCATGGTGCCTCTGGATCTGAGCCATCAGGTCTTGGCTACGGAACAGGTCAGAGAGCTCCTCCTGTACGGCAAGAACGGCGAGAAGACGGGCACCGGCAAGACGACGCTGCGAACGATGCTGGTCGAGCTGCTTTACTTCTTCGCCAAGACCTACGCGTAAGTTTCTCCCCTCGGAAGTCTACGTCCCGCCCATTCACAAATGAGTTGCTGACGAGATGAATCAACAGTGACGTCTTTGGCATCACTGCCGGCCCGCCCCTCCACGACCCCCTCGCCCTCGCTGCTGTCCTCAGCGGCACTCCTGACGAAATCGTCTTTTACGACTGGGATGAGGTAAAGAGCCAGGGCACCAAACACAACGAGCGCTTCGACGTTACCGTCGTCACTGAGGGCACGACCGAGGAGGCCAAGCGCGGAGAGAAGCAGACCGGCCGGACGATAGCCAAGGCGCTGCCCGCAGGAGAAGAGGGCGTGAGGATACCCAGAGGAGTTAATGTGGATCAATTCTGGCAGGTGATTGAGGAGTGTATTGAGAGGGCAGATGAGACGAACCGACAGCTCAGCAAGTAGAGGAACTGTTGTGCCGTCTCGCTTTCTATCATTTGTTTTTTTATGGGATTTTATTCTGTTCATCTGCAATGGGAAACAAAAAAAGGATAGAGAATGTTTCTTTTTAACATGGCTTTGATCATTAGATTATTAGAGAGTCTAGACGAATTCTACTTGACATTTTGAGAAATTAAAACGTTTCACGATTTGCTGCTATATCGGTGCCTCCTTTTCATCCTTGTCGAAGCTCATCAAGAGCTTCAAGCTCTGCTCGTACGTCCAGAGCGTAATTGCGCTCGCCGGGGCAGCCTTGATCAAGCTGATGGGAAGGCCCTTGTACAGACCTCGCAAGCCCTCTGTTTGGAATATCACGCGGAGAGCTCGGCCCGCGGAGGTGTAGACGGGAATGTCGTTGTACACATACTTGCTCCGCGTGGGACCCTGCACCTGGATGCGCTTACGGACAAGATCGAGGGGGAAGATGGCCGTCTTGGCGATGACGCTCGCCACCATGCCGGCGGTAGCGTCGCCGCCGCCCCAGGGGAGATGGAGGTGGCCGAACTGGAGCCGTAGGCCTTCGTATGACGCGAAGAAGATGCCCATGAAGGGGACGATCTGGCCCAGTGCCGGGGTGAGGCCGCGGAAGAAGCCTCTGAAGCCCTCGTCGCGGTGGATGTCCCACAGAGCGCCTCGCAGAGAGGAATAGACTCGGTGTCTTCCCTGGGCTGCGAACCGCGTCCTCAGCAGGTCGAGAGGGTACGTAACCCCGGTGGCCGCCGCACCGGATACGGCGCCGGCAACAAAGGTCTCGGCAGAGTCGGGGAGGCGTGTGGGCAGCGCAGTTTGTAGGAAGACGGTGGTGGAGCGGTATGCGGTGAATTGCACAGCCGAATAGCACACATACAATAGCTCTGCGGGGACATTTCCCTTCCACAGGCCTGTGACGCCTTCATGCTTGAGGATGTGCTTGATGGTCTGGACGGTGCCGCGGTAGGCAGGCGCTTCGCGTAGGGGGGCTAGGGGGTCGGATAGAGAGTATGGCTGGAGCTGGAGGCGGATCTTGACGACGTCGAGGGGCGCGACGACGAAGCTGCAGCAGCGGAGAGGCGTAAGAAAATGTTTAGCCAAGCAGGATTCCTTCCACATGCAAGGTCGGAGGCGAGTCGTTCGGAGAGCGGACTTTGGCTTACCGAGAGACGAGCCCAGCTATCGCGCCGGCTGATACGACTTGGAGCTTTGAACCCTGCGAAGAGAGGCGAAAAAGTTAGCAGCGGGAGCGCGCAATTGGTTTGGCCGGTTGAGTTTTTTTGCGTTGCAAACGAACCTCATCTTTGAGGTGGCCGCCTCGGGGCGACATGCAGGAGTTGCCGCTTCAGGTTGGTTGAAGTGTGCAGGATTATTTCCGCCGTCCTTATCTTTGCTCGAGAAAGATGAGAGGAGGGAAAAGGGCTGCCAAAAGTGGGTTTAACGCTCTATAGCTGGGGCGAGAAACTGCGTTTTGTGCCAGCAACCTTGATTAAGTTCAATGTTTGTGGTTGTTGTCGTTGTGCGATTACAAGATAAGCAAGGTTTGGAACGGGTTGGAATGATAAGGGCCGACGGAATGCGCGTCTGAGCGGGATGAAGGAGACAAAAAGACGGGGGACATCGCTTGGCGCAGATGAAGGGGCTGCGGTTGTTCAAAAAAAAGACGGGAATTTCGCGATTTTGCTCTCGGTCCTGGCTATTGCGATTGTGCAGCGCCCATCATCTCCTAGATGACGATATGCTATTCTTCGAGGAGAAGATGCTGTGACGCCATGGCTACCTGACCTACCTATGGGACCTCCGTTCCGTTACGGCGGCTTGCGGCGGAGAATTGGGAGAGCCGGAGCCGAGCTAGGCACGATGACATCTAAGAATTGGAACGCGATGGATGTACAAGTAGGAGTACTTTTGTGCTCTCTTTGCGCTATAGAACGAGGGACCGACGAATGGCAGTGTCTCGATTACGAAAAATTGACATTGAAAATACGGAGACGGGAGATGGGGATACCAGAGATAATGGCAGTAGCACCTATAAGTAAAATTTGAACCATCACATTTCAAACAAGTCCACGCCCGGTCATCATGCAGGACAAAAGCAGTCATCACACAGAACGTGCATCTGACATGTATACAAGTCGGCCTTGGGGACGGCTTCTCCGTACTGTACTTGTAGATTTCGCAAGCACAGACAGATCCAGGCGATTACGGAGCTCCTCTCATTCGGCGCACTTCGGTGCTTTTCCCCATGCAGAGACCGCCGGACACGGGGGCGGACAGAAGGAAGCGCGTGCATCTTGGCCTCCAGGGTCTCCCCCACCCTTGACAGCGTCCCCCCCTTGCAGCGGGTTTTGCTGTGTTTTTTGCCATGTGAAGAAGAAGAAAAGGGAAGCAGAGGCTACTTGTAGATAGAGCAGGGATTCCGGCATCGCTGGTCCCTGTAATTATGCGACAGAATCTGTATAAGTGCCGCGGGTAAGCAGCAATCTCGAGGTCTGGACACAGACTGACAGGCAGAGCAGGAACAAGGGCCCTGGCAATAATAGCATCAGCACTCTGTAATGAGATTTGATGCTAGTACTGTTAGGTAACTCCGTGCTCGCTCTCCATCAAAACACACAGACAGATGCAGTAATCTGCAGTGGTTCCCCCCCGGTAAGACTGTCATTGAACTGAAGTGATTTGATTGATAGTTTGGCTGCTCGTAACTGCACGCTACTAGTATCATCACCTATACACGATATGCACGATATGCCCGTGCCTCTATTCCGTACCACCTACCTAATACTAAGTAATGCTCACCCCGTCGAATTAGTAGTTAGTTACCAAAAAGGGCCAGCAATAGATAATACGTTACAGTTCCTCCCCCACTGAACCCAACTAGCACAAGTCATGAAATTCAAATCAAATTCCCTTGTGACAGTGGCCCCCTCGAATATAATCGCTCGACTTCCTTTTCCCCGGAGCGCCACAGCGTCGATGCGAACCTGCTCCGCCCATTGGCCACCTGCACACTGTGGCTGCTTGTCTGCACCCCGTACCTGGATTGGGGAAGCCGGGTACCAGCTACCTGCCTGCCCCTCTGCCACACAGCGCGTCTCACCAGCTGTGCACATGTACTAAGAACCCTGCCGCAACCCTAGACGCTACCCACCAGGTACTGCCCTGTGCCCGCCTAATAAGCCTAGTGCTGGCAAGCCTCCACGATGTCTGGAGGGCGACAAGCTGGAGAAACGAGTTGCATCTGACGTCTCACTTGTATATATTGCCTTGATCCGCTCGCACTCTCTTGTCTTCCTCTCTCTGTTTTCCTCTCTTTTCTCTGTCCTCTGCCCATCATCCTCTCCATCGCTTCCCGTGTCTTTTCCCTCCCTGAGACAAAAGATCGCATTGTGGCTTTGCGTACTCCGTATTCTGCACAGCTTTAATCAAAACCCACCGCGTAGTTCTACGCCTGAGCGGCGCATGTGACACTTGCCACAAAATTCCAGACCTCAGGAACCAAACCACCACACAAGTCTTTCTAGGCGAAACTCTACTTTTTTTCCCCAGCAGTCGCCTCGCATCCTCCGCAATTAGGTGTCTTTTTTTTTTTTCCGTTGACATAGTTCTGACAGCCCATCAGAACTAAGATCGTCGAAGTCAGCTAGAAAATCATAATTGCTTGGCCCTACGCAAAAGGCTCTCCACCGTCAGCACAAGAAAGCTTTGCCATGGGCGGAAGCATTACTCCTCCAGACCTCGCCGGTTTGCTGGCTCCAATCCTTCCAGCTCTCCCCTCAGCCTCCGTATCGACCGAACCGGCCGTGGGCATCCTACCGCTCCTCTCGCCCATTCTAAGACAAAGAGTGAAGTTGTTTTCTTCCGGCAGCACAGAGCCATGGCTTAGGCTGCTATGCTACGACACGTCCAAAGCTGCAAAATTAGCCGAGCTGGTGCAGAGCGGGAGCCTCGAGCCTCATCCTGTTTCGGGCGAGGTCGAGGTCGACTGGGACTACGATGCCCAGACCAGATACCGGAGGCTAGACCAGGAGACACTGCAGGCGTTGACAGTTCTGACCGATCTGGGGCTTGCATTTCAGCTGGTATACTGCGTCAACGACGCCGAGGGAGGCGGTGATGGATGGAGAGTTGGAGAGATTACCCCAGCGGACAAATCTTCTCCATTCTCACATTTTGGCGATGCCTCAACTATTGCGGAAGCAGAGGCCAAGCACCAAGCGCCCAAGATCTCCAAGCCTACCGTGACCTATACAAATGGATCAACCACCAGCGGCGAAGACCTCATGGATGACGATGACGACGATGGATACTGGGACCGCTACGATGCCACTCCCGCACGCACTCCTGCCAACAACCGTTCCCCAGCTCCTCGGGTGGCTGCCGCTGCCGCTGCCTCTACTTCAAATTCTGCATCTCACTTGAGCGCCTACGACGCCTCCGCCGCAATGGACGATGACGACGACGACTACTACGCGCAGTACGACGACGTCCAGCCGGCGATGGACAACCACGATCCGGACGAAGAAGCGCTGCTGCGAGCCCATGTCCAACCACCCCTTGGCCTCGGCCGCCCCAGCAACACGCTCGACTCTTTTGTCGTCACAGACGCCAACGACGCCCGCAGCTCCTGGACTTTTGCTGAAGCAGACAGCAAAAACAGCAGCAGCAGCAGCAATAACAATAACAACCAAACAGAGCTTCTGCCATCTGCCAAGGAGCTCGCCCTCCTGCACCCTCGCCCCGAATCCAGCGCCAGCTCCAACGGCTCAAATACCGTCGCCAAGCTCGAGGCATCTGCCGGAAAGCAGGAGCAGAACGAGTTTGGCGTCAAGCAGCACGTGTCTCGCAGCATTCGCAGCTTGTACCTCCTCGCCCGCTCATCGGGCATTGAGAGGGACGAGTTTGAGCGGCTGGTAAAGACGGAGATGGACGTCTTGTCCATGATTGAGGACCAAGATTGATCAAACCTACGAAACGAGTAAAAAAAAAAAATGGTAAAAATGAGGGAAAGGGGAGTATATATCATTGCATATTAGGGGAATGTTGTTTCGAACCAAAACACCAGAATGCTCACCATCTTTCTTGATTTTTTTCTTCTTTTTCTTTCTTTTTAATCAAAGCATCAGAGAGCGAAACTCCAGGAGGGGAGGGATGTCAGGGAGTCAGCCGACAAGCTGGCTTACACGAGCAGGGCGTTTTACAGGATGTGGAAATTTGACAAAGGGGGCAATTGGATGGCTTGATTGCCCAAACTGCATTGAATGTTGGAGTTTTTTTTTCCTGAGCATCATGAGGATAATCTTTTTTTTTTTTTGTATCTCGGACCTTGTGTATTTGGAAAATAACCATATTTTTTTGTTTCATAGGAAATCATTTCATATAAAGAAAAAAAAGATTTTCATGCCAAGTCTTCCAATGTGACTATTTAGAAGTAGATCCCACCAAATGTCGCCGGTCATGGCCCATGACGAGTTGCAATCTATTTCCGCGGTATATAGGTATATAATGCATCCATACCATGGCCATTTCAGCTCTTTCCTGTCCTCCTTTTTGAAAAAAAAAGGGGGGACATCCTAAACGCCGAGCATCCTTCCCTTGCCTTGCATATTCCCAGCATGCGTGAAAAAAAATTAAGATAATAAAAAAGAATGGTCTTTCATTTGCAATCGCATGCATAGCATAAATGATAATCCCATGAAACGCCTCGTTGTGTCATTGTTTCCAACCCCATGCTCCTTGACTGTCCTAAGAGATGACCAGGTTGCTCAGTGCCGTCCTTGCCACATCAAGCATACGAATGCAGTGCCTGTCCTCGCGCGGGCATGGCTTCGGTGGGCCCGAGAACAAAAGGTATGGAGAGTGTGGGAAAACCTGGCTCGACTGCATCAGCGCATCCGCCATGTCGTGCCTTTTTTGATTCTTCTCATCGAGTCGCGCAATGACATCCTTGAGCCCCCGGTGCAAGTACACCTGCGGCGACGTGCCACAGTCCAACGAGGTCGGCACGGATGCCGTTCGGTGATCGAACCCGTACACGTCAACCTTTAGGATGGCTCGGATAGTCGTTCGCCAGATGTCTGGCTCCAGGTACTTGTTATTGTAACTCTTGAGCAGTGCGCAGTCGGGGGAGCTGCTAGGAGTGGCATCGTCGATTAGGCTCCCCCATATTCCGCCCACCTCCTTGAAGCTAAAGTATAGCAGCCGATATTCCTGCTTGGCACGCTCCGTGTCTCTATCCACCATTTCCAAAATCGAAGCATAAGCGTTGCAGGCAGACGGGACGAGAGCACCGAGGCACATGAAATTTTGAAAGCGAGAAATGGGCGCCGGCTTGGACAGGTCGTACATGTCTCCATAGCAATGGGCGCAGTTGAGGGTATCATGAGCAATTTTAGTGGCATTGCGGGCAACGCGCATCGCGAGTATGACGTCTGACGGAAGGCGGTTCAAGGAGCCGAGTGCCGCAGAGAGAGAGGAAAGGCAATCACAGGAAACGGGCGGGTGTGGCTTTGGTGTCCCCAGCGCCGACGACGTATCTGCGCTGGCAGGATCCAACGACTCAAAACAGTTGGAGTGAGTGCTGGGACTAGACTCGCTGGGTGCCGGAGGCTGCGAATACTGAGAAACCATGTATCTCTGTAGAGAGTCATTGAGGTCCTTGGACATGGTAGCACTGGACGGGTCCGTCTCATCAAAGCTGATGCCCTCGAACAAGTCAGCCTGGCTCATATTCATGGTGAGCATGGTGCCATCGAATAGCCCTTGGCTGTGCCGTGGCATGTTGTTAAACGACGCATTGTCGTCTAGTCCAAATAGATTGGAGCCAGCCGTGTCATAGTCGGGCAGCAGGTCGAGGTAGGATAGGTCGTCTGCCAGAGGCTGGCTCATGAAATCCGAACCCAGGTCTGTCGGCAATACAGATTGTTGGTGGTTGTGGTGATGTGCAGTGGCATTGTGGTTGTGGTGATGATGGAGATGATGATGATTGTGATGGCCTGCATCGATATATGTGGGTGGTACCTGACTCCCAATGTCGGAGAGAAGGGAGGATGAATGAGGAGCCGAAGCCGCAATAGGAGCAGCAGCGGCAGCAGAATCACCGGTTGAATCCGGAGTTGGAGCAAGAATTGGAGCAGAAGCAGAAGCAGAGGTAGAGGCAGAAGCAGAAGCTAGCAAAGACGCAGTCTGAGCTGCGGGCGGAACAGCGGTGGGCTCCGGCTCCGGCATAGATACAGATAAAGTCACAGACAGAGTAGAATTTGCCGAGACCTCACCATGCCGCCGCTTGCGGGGACGGCCCATGGGTTTCTGGGGCGAGTAGACGCAGGTGATGCCTTCCTTTTGGCAGCGTAGACAGCCATCGGGCTCCTTGGAACAGGCAATCTTACGGAACCCTGGAGGAGCACCATCAGGTTAGTTAATCAGCCAATCAATCAAATCAAACCAATCAACATCAACATCAGACACAACCAAAAGTCTCCCGAAACCCCCCGGGGGAGGGTGTCTCGGTCTCTCGTCACGGGGAGGCGGAGACTCACGGCACTCGTCACAGGCCCGATGTTTCTGCGGGCCGGCAGCCGGCGCGGACTGGGCTTTGCCGGGCGCCATGGCCGAGAGATGGGAAGCGAGGCGCGGGATACGAGCACAAGGCGCGGCGCAGTACGACTCTGGGCTGGTCCGAGGGAATCAGCGACTCTGGTCTGATAGGCAGGGCCGTGGGCAAAAGGGGGGGAGCAAGAGTCGCGGGCTGCTGGGCTCACTGTCGGGGCACCAAAAGTCTCCGAGAGGCCACGCTCGTGCTCCCTCTGCGGGTTGGGGCGCACGAAACAGGAGCGAGCCGTGCTGTCAAGGATACGCAGGCCAAGGTTGGATGGCCAGACAACAGAAGTGATGGCAATACAGGCAGCTGCAGCGGCAACGCCTCCCTGTATCAGCGCATCTCGTGGGAGAGGAGAGGGAGAGAGAGAGAGAGAGAGAGATGGAATGAGGCTGCAACGAGGCGCCGCAGGGTCCCAAAGGTCCAGAGAAGGCTCGGCCAACGGCCCCGGGCAAACAGCGAGTGACGGCCAGAACCTCTTCTTATCCACAAGGTACCCAGGCGGTGGGAGGTACCTTAGCCTCGCCGGTGGAGGTACCTCTGATATCTGTGCTCTGCTTGTGGCCAGGCAATCAATCTCGCAACCCTGATGGGCGCGTTACCGCCCACCGCTGCAACTACTTGCACTACTTTATGCCGCCGGACTGTCCGGGAGCAGGTTGCTGCTATACCCTCCCGCGGCGTACTCGCCAAAGTACTCCATACCTCGCAATACCCGACCGACTGACTGGCAGAACTGCAATGGTTTGTCAGCGGAAGCGTCAACTCCAATTGCTCGCTCGAACTTTCCCTTTGGCTCTTGGTCGGCCAAAAGATGCGCGGAATTACGGAGCCGTCGGAGGCTGCGCGCGCAACTTTTAGCAGGCCCGAGCCCGAAAGAGCCAGAGAGCAGCCGGTGAATCAGACTTACATAACCAAGGGCAAGAATCGAACAAGAGCTGAGCGCTTTATAAGCCGGCACAAATAATGATTTAGTACTAGCATTTACTAGCATGGGGTGGTGCGGCTACCTGCTAAGGAACAAGCGTGTTGGTTCCCGTAACGAGCAAATGCTTAAATCAGACCCATAATTGGGCGGGTGAGCCACCCGGGAGCCAAGCATGGAACTAACAAGAGGGCTGGCTGGCGTTGTGTTTCCGTAGGGTTACAATACTATGTACTTGAGTCGTAGAGAATGAGTCTAACGGTTAGATTAGATTATGTTGTTGACCCCGTTATTGCAAGTAGTAGTAGTGGCTGACCAACGAGACGGAAGAGAGTGAGACATGTCATGCATGGTGATGGACCTCTTGACAGCTGAAGCACATGATGATTCGAGGCTATACAAGGCGACTGACTACCAATAGCACTATGTAGCGACATATTTTTCGTTGATTGATGCCCATTTCTTGAACTGTTTGATTTCCTACTGACATGTTCAAATAGTTATAATAATCTGTGACACTAGCGACCATGGCCACCACTCGCTGTCTGGGGTGTCATCCGTCAATCTGCCCTGCTCCACAGCATCTGGCGATCCAGCGGTTGGACGATACCATCCCAGATTGGCCTAGAGTTGGCATCCATCAAATTGCTGCTGCTACTGTTGCTATGTACCTTAGTACTAAACATTCACACACCTATCAGTAGCCATCATATCGCAGCTAGTACAGCCGATGGGCAAGATGCTCGTCCTCTATCTGGACCTCGACAGATGCCATACCGGTTACTCCATAGTATAGATATATTTCATTTCAAATACACGAGCCATAAATAGCATTACCGGCTCGCTTAGTTCCAGCCAAAGAAGCGCTGCTAAAATCGGGACCCCAGGAGCAGCCGCCATCTGCTGCCACCCTCCCTCC